>OZ007584.1:31100951-31120951 GCA_963931925.1 Onchidella celtica
CAGAGAGAGGAACACACAGAGCGATAGAGAGAGAGAGAGAGAGAGCTAAAGAGACAGACAGTGAGAGGAACACACAGAGCGATAGATAGAGAGAGAGAGAGAGAGAGCTAAAGAGACAGACAGAGAGAGGAACACACAGAGCGATAGAGAGAGAGAGAGAGAGAGCTAAAGAGACAGACCGAGAGAGAAACACACAGAGCGATAGAGAGAGAGAGAGAGAGAGAGCTAAAGAGACCGACAGAGAGAGGAACACACAGAGCGATAGAGAGAGAGAGAGAGAGAGAGCTAAAGAGACAGACCGAGAGAGAAACACACAGAGCGATAGAGAGAGAGAGAGAGAGAGAGAGCTAAAGAGACAGACCGAGAAAGAAACACACAGAGCGATAGAGAGAGAGAGAGAGAGAGAGAGAGCTAAAGAGACAGACAGAGAGAGGAACACACAGAGCGATAGAGAGAGAGAGAGAGCGAGCTAAAGAGACAGACAGAGAGAGGAACACACAGAGCGATAGAGAGAGAGAGAGAGAGAGAGAGCTAAAGAGACAGACAGAGAGAGGAACACACAGAGCGATAGAGAGAGAGAGAGAGAGAGAGAGAGAGAGAGCTAAAGAGACAGACAGAGAGAGGAACACACAGAGCGATAGAGAGAGAGAGAGAGAGAGAGCTAAAGAGACAGACAGAGAGAGGAACACACAGAGCGATAGAGAGAGAGAGAGAGAGAGCTAAAGAGACACACAGAGAGAGGAACACACAGAGCGATAGAGAGAGAGAGAGAGAGAGCTAAATAGACAGACAGAGAGAGGAACACACAGAGCGATAGAGAGAGAGAGAGAGAGAGAGAGCTAAAGAGACAGACCGAGAGAGAAACACACAGAGCGATAGAGAGAGAGAGAGAGAGAGCTAAAGAGACAGACAGAGAGAGGAACACACAGAGCGATAGAGAGAGAGAGAGAGAGAGCTAAAGAGACAGACAGAGAGAGGAACACACAGAGCGATAGAGAGAGAGAGAGAGAGCTGAAGAGACAGACAGAGAGAGGAACACACAGAGCGATAGAGAGAGAGCGAGAGACAGCTAAAGAGACAGACAGAGAGAGGAACACACAGAGCGATAGAGAGAGAGAGAGAGAGAGCTAAAGAGACAGACAGAGAGAGGAACACACAGAGCGATAGAGAGAGAGAGAGAGAGCTAAAGAGACAGACAGAGAGAGGAACACTCAGGGCGATAGAGAGAGAGAGAGAGAGCTAAAGAGACAGACAGAGAGAAGAACACACAGAGCGATAGAGAGAGGGAGAGAGAGAGCTAAAGAGACAGACAGAGAGAGAAACACACAGTGATAGAGAGAGAGAGAGAGAGAGCTAAAGAGACAGACAGAGAGAGGAACACACAGAGCGATAGAGAGAGAGAGAGAGAGAGCTAAAGAGACAGACAGAGAGAGGAACACACAGAGCGATAGAGAGAGAGAGAGAGAGAGCTAAAGAGACAGACAGAGAGAGGAACACACAGAGCGATAGAGAGAGAGAGAGAGAGAGACAGCTAAAGAGACAGACAGAGAGAGGAACACACAGAGCGATAGAGAGAGAGAGAGAGAGAGAGCTAAAGAGACAGACAGAGATAGGAACACACAGAGCGATAGAGAGAGAGAGAGAGAGAGCTAAAGAGACAGACAGAGAGAGGAACACACAGAGCGATAGAGAGAGAGAGAGAGAGAGCTAAAGAGACAGACAGAGATAGGAACACACAGAGCGATAGAGAGAGAGAGAGAGAGAGAGAGCTAAAGAGACAGACTAAGAGAGGAACACACAGAGCGATAGAGAGAGAGAGAGAGAGAGAGCTAAAGAGACAGACAGAGAGAGGAACACACAGAGCGATAGAGAGAGAGAGAGAGAGAGCTAAAGAGACAGACAGAGAGAGGAACACACAGAGCGATAGAGACAGAGAGAGAGAGAGCTAAAGAGACAGACAGAGAGAGGAACACACAGAGCGATAGAGAGAGAGAGAGAGAGCTAAAGAGACAGACAGAGACAGAAACACACAGAGCGATAGAGAGAGAGAGAGAGAGAGAGAGAGCTAAAGAGACAGACAGAGAGGAACAGAGGACAGACATAGAGACACAGAGAGAGAGAGAGAGAGCTAAAGATACAGACAGAGAGGAACAGAGGACAGACATAGAGACACACAGAGAGAGAGAGAGCTAAAGAGACAGACAGAGAGGAACAGAGGACAGACATAGAGACACAGAGAGAGAAATGGGACAGAAAGACACAGAGAAAGATAGACCAAGACGGACAGATAGACAGACAGAGAGAGACACAGAGAGCCAGAGCCAGAGAGTCTGACAGAGAGAGGGACAGAGGGACAAACATAGAGCCAGAGAGAGAGAGAGAGAGAGAGAGAGAGAGAGAGAGAAAGAAAGACTGAGAGATGGTGGGAGGGCAGGTTGAACCGAAACAAAGGTGTGAACCTATTTTAATAAAAAGATAAAATATATTGCTTAATTTTCTCGGCAACAATTAAAATGTTGACAGGACATTCTTTTACTCATAGCCGACAATTGATGTCATGTATCTCTCTGTAGTCTTTGTCAATGATAACGCTTTTTCAATACTTAAGCCAAAGGGTTTGAGTTCCTTTTGCCTTCCAACGCTGTGAAAGCTTTAATATCTGAGACTCACACAGCTACTCTCTCCCGTTTTCCCCCATGTAAAAATTGCCTCTGATTTGCTTTTTCTCTTTCTCTCTCTCTCTCTCTTGGGCAACGCAAATACATAGGGAGAAGGATGGATAGGGAAATGGAAAAGAGGGAGAAAGAAAAGAGAAAGAAAGAAAAAAAGAGAGAGACAGACAGAGAGAGCAACACACATACACACAGATAGATAGATGGAGAGAGAGAGAGAGAGAGAGAGAGAGTGAGATAGATAGATAGAGAGAGAGAGAGAGAGAGAGAGGTAGATAGATAGATAGATAGATAGATAGATAGATAGATAGATAGATAGATAGATAGATAGATAGATAGATAGATAGATAGATAGATAGATATAGATAGATAGGTAGAGAGATACTAGAAAGATAGATTGATAGATAGATAGATAGATAGATAGATAGATAGATAGATAGATTAGATAGATAGATAGATAGACAGAGAGATAGATAGATAGATAGATAGATAGATAGATAGATAGATAGATAGATAGATAGATAGATAGATAGATAGAGAGAGAGGTAGATAGATAGATAGATAGATAGATAGATAGATAGAGAGAGAGGTAGATAGATAGATAGATAGATAGATAGCTAGATAGATAGATAGATAGATAGATAGATAGATAGATAGATAGAGAGAGAGGTAGATAGATAGATAGATAGATAGATAGATAGAGAGAGAGGTAGATAGATAGATAGATAGATAGATAGATAGAGAGAGAGGTAGATAGATAGATAGATAGATAGATAGATAGATAGATAGATAGATAGATAGATAGATAGATAGATAGATAGAGAGAGAGGTAGATAGATAGATAGATAGATAGATAGATAGATAGATAGAGAGAGAGGTAGATAGATAGATAGATAGATAGATAGATAGATAGATAGATAGATAGATAGATAGATAGATAGATAGATAGATAGAGAGAGAGGTAGATAGATAGATAGATAGATAGATAGATAGATAGATAGATAGATAGATAGATAGATAGATAGATAGATAGATAGATAGATAGATAGATAGATACATAGATAGATACATAGATAGATATATTAGATAGCTAGATAGCTAGATAGAAAAAATAGATAGATAGATAGATAGATAGATAGATAGATAGATAGATAGATAGATAGATAGATAGATAGATAGATAGATAGATAGATAGATAGATAGATAGATAGATAGCGAGGACCGAGAGATAGAAAGAGAGAGAGAGAGAGAGAGAACGAGAGGGAGAGACAGACAGACAGAAAGAGAAAGACGGAGAGAGAGAAAGAAAGAAAGAGGAAGAGAAGTAAAGACAGAGAGAGAAAAGAGAGAGAGAGAGATGCAGAGAGGGAGAGGGAGAGGGAGGTATATTGTTATGATTATTCTTCTTTATTACATGTATAATTATTTTTAGTATTATTTTCGTTTGGTATCACCACCCCCAAGTTAGAAGCCCTTCCCTCATGTTGTAAATAATGAACTTTACACAGCTCAGAAACAGGGGAAAAGGAAATTATACATTCATCTACTCACAGCATTCCCTTTGGTATAAAAACAGCACCAGATCTATAGCAACCTTTATCTCCGGTCATCAGAAAGGGCGTGGGTATCATCAGTGATATTGCGCAAACCGTGGAAAGTCAACGGACCGTTTCGTGAACTTGAAAGCAGCCTGAACAAAGGGAAATCGCCGATTGTCGGGACAACGAGAAAAGAAATCTCATCTTTGCTTCAAACAATACGGAACTGACCCCCTGTCTTTGCGTTTGGTCAACTGTACCTCCGAGACTTGTCCCGAATACTCTAGAAATTAATGGGGGAACGCACTAGACGTGACCCGCATGACAAAACGAAGACAGATTTAATAGGGCTTGAATTCTCTAGAGATGTGTTTACAATTCACCGTTGTAATTGGAATTTTATAGATCTATAGGAGCAATTCATTTGCGTTGGTGAAGACGTTTTGACTTGAGATTTGAAGACCTTTTTAAAAATGGGACGCCATTAGTGGGTTTTGATTAAAACAGGTCATCTGGTGGAAAGTATTTAAAATGCTCGGAATTATACGTATTTTACCATCGAATGGTACAATAGAACCATTGGAGTCCATTGGAGTAGCAGTGCCGGATTTACCATTAAGTAAATTTATCATGGACCATAATATATGGTGCAAAACTGCAAATAATGCAGCTGAACCAGGTTTCACAAAAAGCCCCCCCCCCCCCCTCCCTCCAAACATAAATAAAGTAATTGAAGTATTTTGCTGGCGTATAAGACTTGCTTATACCGGCCGCGAATCGAACCCGGTATCTTCGGCATATAAGGCGATCATCTTACCTCTAAAACAACATTGTTTTCTAAGTTTGCTTATAAGTACTCTGAAAAAAAAATTACATCTCGCTCTAGCTTTGAAATAAGAATGTGTTCCGTAGTAAGATATTACAACAATTATGCAAGGGAGCGACAATTGTCCTTTTGAATCTACCGGTTGAATATAGTTTTTGATTGTTTACTCCTGATGCCTGTGGGCTTATTTAGAGCAGAAGTCTTTAGCTTTTCATACTGGCGTCGCCTCTTTACATCCTCACGCTAGCCAAACCAACAAACAAATAAATAAACAAGAATTAACCTTATCCACTCCAAATTGGCTTTCTGTCTGTCTGTCTGCCTGTCTGTGCCTTTCTCTCTGTCTCTCCTCTCTATCGTTTTGTCTCTCTGTCTCTCCTCTCTCTTGTTTTATTTATCTGTCTGCCTATCTATCTATCTATCTATCTATCTATCTATCTATCTATCTATCTATCTATCTATCTATCTATCTATCTATCTATCTATCTATCTATCTATCTATCTATCTATCTATCTATCTATCTATGTGTCTATCTGTCTGTCTGTCTGTCTATCTATCTATCTATCTATCTATCTATCTATCTATCTATCTATCTATCTATCTATCTATCTATCTATCTATCCATCTATCTATCTATCTATCTATCTATCTATCTATCTATCTATCTATCTATCTATCTATCTATCTATCTATCTAGCTATCTATCTATCCTTTTCCTTTATCTACCTGTCGCAAAAAATGCGTGTTTTTCCAGAGAGAAAGGGAGAGAGAAAGACAGACACAGATAGACAGACAAATACAGAGAGAGAGAAAGAGAGAGGGGGGAATTGAGCAAGACAGAAAGGCACATATTGCTCCCAATTCGCTTTAAAAGGTTAACTGCGACTGCTTTCATATTTGAACTGCACGCACCACCCGACAGGGACATTTTTGTTATCAATATTTTTGTTGTTCCTTTCTCTACTCCCCACCCGCCACCCTGAAAAGGGTTTTGGGAGTTACGACTTTTTACATTTAAAAAACTCTCCTTTAGAATCAAACCCACATAGGTAAGACTATCACCGCCGTACAAGGACGTAACCGAGAACGATTGACACAATAATGTAAGGTTTGAGGTGTGATATTACGATTCAGTCATGTTTTCTCGAATCTCGGAGTTAAAAATCAACGGTGTATTAGAAATAGTCGACAGACCTACTGATAATGTTTCCTTTAAGACAACACAAGTCTCTTTTTTACAGTGTGGAAGTAAATCATTGATAAAAAAAATAATAATAATAAATGTTAACACGTAAGAGAGGGAGAGAGAGAGAGCAGTCAAGAGAGAGTGATTGAGAGAGAGGGAGAAGGAGAGAGGGGAGGAGAGCGAGAGAAAAAGAGAGAAATAGAGAGAGAAAAAAGAGAGAAATAGAGAGAGAAAAAAGAGAGAAATAGAGAGAGAAAAAAGAGAGAGAGAGAGAGAGGTATGGATAGAAAGAGAGGGAGAGAGAGAGAAAGACACACAGATTGCGAGAGAGAGAAAGACACAGAGAGATGGAGAGAGAGAGGGTGGGCGAACAAGAGAAAGCGCCGGGGTGACCGGCCTTGTCCAGGACAGACCTTTTCCCGCCCCTTTTCACTCCATTCCTCCCCTTGCTCTCGTTATGTCTTTCTATGTCTCTATCTGTCCCTCTCTCTCCCTGTCTCTCCTTCTATGTCTCTCTCTCTCTCTCCCTCTGTCTCTCTTTATATGTCTCTCCCCCACCCTCCCCTCTTTCTCCCCCTGCCCCCCCCTCCCCCTCACTTTTATCTGACCTTACCTGCACTTAAATAAGGGCTTAAAGCTAGCCCAAAGAGAGAGAACGAAAAAACCGTGAGAACTGAAAGTTTCCGTTTATCGTACTGACACGCCTTTAAAGTCAAACTCAAAATGTGCCGTATAGTTGTATTTGCCTGTTTGCCTTGTCGAGAACATGAGGATTGAAGTTTGGTCGGCTAAAAGGCTAACACGCATAAAATATTACGCCACGAACACATTATTATCTCAAAACATTTTTTAACAGATTGGAATGACACTTAAAATATATTTTTAATGAAATTGGGAGCGAGAGAACTACTTTCATGACATAACTTCAACCTTGGCAAAAATGTCGTATACAACTGTAACAGTATGGCAAATATCCCTCGATATACATTTTTCTCCTCTCACCTTAACCCTATAATCGTGTACGCACCTAATAACCACTTTTCACAACGTCAGAAAAGACCCGGAGGCGATAGTAGAACTGAACACCACCGTCTTATGACAAAACAACGTGTATGCTTCAGGCAAAATTGTACAGAAGACAGACAAAATATTTTTTTTCAATACGCCTTGGGCTCGGCATCATCCGGTGTTCGATTTCCATTTTGCCGCGACCAGTGGAAACCACTCCCAGGCCTCAATTCTTGTTTATTCCAACTCCACATTTTGCACAACCGAAAAATTCCACCTTAAACGTTTACGGCTTTATATACTATGGATTATGATAAGGAGTTAGAATAAATCGGAACTGTGAAACAGCTTGATAAGTGCCACAACGCATTTTAAACAACTGTCAAAGTCAGCATTTGTTATACCGGTACCTTTTCTACATACTTACAGACCTTCAGTATCTTCAGAAAATACAGATAGGACAGATAAGAACCAAGGTCGCCAAAACCATTCGTCGTACATAATTATAACTCCGGTAGAAAGATACAGCATTGTTATATCAGACCTGATGTTGAGGGTGAATGTGGCTAAGATCGGCATTCGCAGTATGTTTTCGTGAGAAGTTAGAATAGTATGGTTGTCAGTATTGCTGTCAATGAGATTTCAGATTAAAGCATGTATCTAACAATATCTGTTTCTGTATAGCTGCCCGACAAAATGAGGCACATTTCGCCACTACCCAATGAGAGAAAATCGTTAAAAGGCATCATAGGGTCAAGTTCATCGATTCTGCTATTTCAGGTTTTTGAAAAGTTTAACCGCTTTACCATTCCTTTTCCAAATGATAACCTTGTGTGGAAAGGGTAAATACCCAGGAACTCACTTTGAATCGAGTCACCATCAATAATTTTGACTAAAAGCTGAAACTTTAAAAGCGTTTTTGTCAAAACTGTGGTTGTGTCACGCCCTGTCTTGAGAAGCCATATATTCCCTGCTAATTTAATTACAGCAATGTTTTTTCTACCAAATGAAAGGGCTTTGAATAACCTATTTGGTGATACCAATATCTCCATACCACCAAAATGCACGAAGTGCCTCATTTTGTCGGGCGGCTACAGAAATAAATGAGATAATCGACAGTACTGTTAAAAAGGAGACACATAGTTTCCCAAAAAGGTGGGAACAATGGATGGGGACATCAGAAATTGTGACATATCTCGTCGGGTATTTTCCATATCGCTGTATGTGAATTTTTGCCGTTTCTAGAAATGAGGATTTAAAATTTGAAGGCCTGTGTAAACTCAGGGCCAAAGCGCATACAACATGACATCACATATACATTTGTGGGAAAAAAAATTGACCTACTGGAATGAAACTTGTACATAATAAAATGTGTAGCTGCCTGACATAATGAGTCACTTCTTGCATTTCGGTGGTAGGAAGATATTGGTATCACCAAATAGGTTATTCAAAGTCCTTTTATTTGGTGAAAAACAATTTGATGTAATTTAATTAGCAGAGAAGATCTGGCCTCTCAAAGACAGGACGTGACACAACCACAGTTTTGAGAAAAATGATTCTAAAGTTTTTAGTCAGAATTATTAATGACGACTCGATTCAATGTCAGTTTTGAGGCATTGGCCCATTTTAAACACAATTATCATTTGGAAAAGGAATAGTAAAGAGGATGAACTTTAAAAAAAAAAAACAGTACTGAAAACGCAAACTCGATGAAATTAACCCAATAAATGTCTTTTGACGATTTTCTCGAACCACATAGTGCCGAAATGTGCCTCAGTTCGTCAGGCGACTACACACATTATGGGTGAGAGAACCACTTTCATCAGATAATCTGAAAATCGGCAAAATGTCGTATACAACAATATGGCAAATACCCCTCGATCTGTACCAAAAACCAGCCGTGAAGTCTTACACTTGAACAAACAAACAAACACTCGACACGAAAACAACTTCAAATACACCTCCTCTTCCTCTCCTCTCTTCTCCTCTCACTCCCTCCCCCTCCCTGAGGTGAAAAGGTCTTTAATCGCCGATTCCTGCCTGAGCCATAAAAATCCAATTAGGCCGGGAAACCACGCGCAGATACGATCGATCACTCCCTTTTGTGTAGAGTTGATATTTTATCGGCTACATTGATCTTTTTCAATAGCCACTTATCGACTGCTATGTACTGCCTATGAATCTCGCGCGCTGTTCGAGCCACGAACTAAACTCTGCCCATGCGTTGATTTGCATGCAAGCGCGCGCAATATTGCATCAACAGAGCGGAATGTCAACTCTCATTGATTTTTTCAGGAGTTCACCCCGCGGAGGGTCCGGGTGCTGTATGAGCAAAAATTAATTTTTACGTGCGCGCGTTTTCATTAATACCAGACTTTGTGTTGTGTGTCAGTTGTAATTAAAACACAGTGACCTTTTGAGGTGTCTGGGGAAAGGGACATTGCTTGTCATAGATTGTGTATGAGTAATGAGTATTTGGTGGTAGATGTGTGTGTGAATGGGGGGGGGGGGGGTTCTACTTGTCTTTGTGTGTTGGGAAGTGGAGGGTGGGTGCCACCGTTTAGTGTACCTGTGGGGAGTGGACTGGCCGTTACCCAGCCGGCAACATTACGTCAATCCAACGTAAATTTCTGTAGGATTGATGGGAATATCGTGGGGGAGGATTCCCTATGTCGGCTCGATGTTAGAACCAGCAGATTTACGTAGGAACGGTATCGTTCCTATGTGCAAAATTGACGTCAGTTCTCCGCCTCTGATTTCCGTATGGTCGCTCGCCGGGCAGTTATTATTATTGTTTTTATTATTATTATTATTTGTTTTTGAAGTGTGATCGATTCGAATAATGACGCATCTCTGGACATCAGAGACATTGCAAGCCTATACAGACACTGTTTTGTTTATAGTTTTTTTTTTCCTTTAATATTGCTTATTATTATTAGAACACGTTGTGGTCAAAGCTTGCAAGCAATGTTTTCAAAATGGAAATTGATTTAAAAGAATATTTTGTTTCCTTTAATGTAAGGAAGACGTTTTGAAACTGGTTTAATTTCCAAACAAAAGGCCAGATGGGCCAGTGTTAAAGAAATGTATGTAAAAAAAATCAACACCAAGACTGTCATATAATGTAATCCTGTACTTCATAGGGAAACTTGTGATCAACATTTATTTTCTTATTCATAATAATATATTCATAATTGAAGAGAAAATTCGTGACATTGCAACACTCCTTGAAAAGCTCCAAACATGTCCCCGTGCACCGAAACAGTTGCAGAACCTTTGCGCGCATATGTAAGAAGGCTGCAGATGGCTTCCATGAAAGTACTGTTGTTTTTTGTTTTATTTTATTTGAAAAATGAAACAATGGATTTTCATATAAATCGCAATAGCATTAAATGTTATCAGTTTATCATCTAATACTAATCGCCTTCGCTGAGCGGCTGGAAGACATTTCGTACACTTTGTAGGGTGACACAAAGCATATTAATTTGGTAAACAGAAGAGTCTTGATTAACGATCTTGTCCACACTATCTGCTCCGCCGAAAAGGACGTATGAAAAAGTCTTTTTGCCTCAATAGCGGCGAGGAGCTGATGCTGTGGACAAGTATACAGAGGCAAAGAGTGTTTTTACTTTTTCATGCGTCATTTTACGTAAAAATTGCGGAGCGGAGCAGATGCTGATGGCCAGACCACTTAAAACAAAAATGAATGGGAGACCAATATCTATAATATTTAATATAATAGACACCGTGACAGCTTAGTTTCAATGTAACCATGATCTTCCATGTAGGTCAAGAGACCAGCCGTACTGTATGTACGCTCAATTTTGGCTATTTTTTCTCACACTTCTCTTTGTCCTTCTGTTATTATTTTTTGTCTACTGCCTTGCTTCTTTCTAGCGCAATGTGACCGTCGCTGTGTCGATCTAACTTTCTCCAAACTCAAAGTCAAACCCTTTCCCCAGAACCCTCCTCTCTACCTCGTCGGAGGGTATGTACTTTATGGTTGTCTCAGCTCCCCCCCCCCTTCCCCCCTACCCCCCCCCCCCCCCAAATGACAACAACAACGACAACAACACAAACACAACAACAACAACCGGGGCTGTATTGTATAATTGGAACTATAATATTTATGTTAAAACATATACGAATTCAAAGAGTACCTTAGATGTGAAATTAATTATTAATTTCGTGTTTTTTTTTTTTTTTTGAATGAATTAGGCATACGGCCCCCTGCTAGGAATATCCATTCTCAGCTGGGGAGGGGGGGGGGTGGCTTACACCCTGATCAGCATCTTGAGAAGTTGGCAAGGAACGTGTACTCATGCCTCTCATGACAGGCGGTCTTCTTTGTTTCTGCCAGAACTTGATTTATGTTGTTGAAATGACGACGCCACAGCTAAAAAGACATTTACAACAGGGATCCTCACCTTTTCAAGATCTAGGGACCTGTTTTCCCAACTCGGAAGGCTGCGATACCTTGGCTCATTTTCCATGAATACTGATACGCTGCAGAAAGAAATGAAAACAGGGCGAAATACTGAGAATACGCGCCACCCGAACTCATTTTCTGGACATAAGGGGTCAATAAAATATGTTCCGAGAACCCATGCATTAAGGGAACATGGGCCGAACTTGCTCAGAGCTTGTCCATCACCAACATTGAGCTCACGCCTGTCATTATATTTTGGCACAAGACGTTGTACACTTTTATTATGATGGGTCTGTAACGAGATTATGAAAGCTAGCATGCAGCGTAGAGAGTTTAGTTGCTGGAATGAATAGGACCCTCCGTTTTATGAATTACGAAATATTTGGTGAACGTCAAATTAAGTTACTGTTTGCTAACTGGCCTTGTCCAAAGTATCCGCCCCGCTCCGCTATTTCACGGAAAATGACGTATGAAATAGTAAAACATTCCTTGCCTCTACAGCTGTGAGGATCGGAGTGGAACGGATGTTGTGGACAAGTATATAGGTAGGATCGTGCACCTAGTCTCCTCGGACAAGGACGAAAAACTCTGATTGCCCGTGAGGGGATGAGGCAGTTTTTGCGTGGGGCGATAGAGCCTATATTTCAGCCATGTGGCCTTTTTCTGCAAAGTCAAAACTTGGCAGAAAGGAAAAGTTGTATGTAGCAAAGCCTCGCGTAAGAAATAATACCCAAACGATACAATGAAATGCACACTAACAGAGAAGACAGAAAATGGCCGATATATCGACAACAGCCTTTTTCAAGGGAAAACAAATAACAACAACGAAAAAAACCAACAACAGAGAAAAACAATGGAAAATTGAACTGATACAATAATGAAACAATAACAGATTTGAATAATATGAAATAATATATAGAATCTAAATAGAATATTTGTACTTAACTGCGAGTTCTTGCTTGGACAGCAGCACGGAAGTGTGTCTGCCAATGCCTGCCTATAGCGGCAAGAGGATTACAATATTATAGCTAATCTGCCAGTTGGTCGATGAAAGGTCTGGAACAAAGTTTAAAGCTTTGTTTTTTTTCTTTCCGCTTTCATTTCTGATTCTTTTCTGATATTATTATCATCGTTTAATTCGTTTGTCTATCGTTAACGGACAAATGTGTGTTACACACTAACCTATAGATCAGTAGTGAAGACAACTCAGTATTTTCTCTATTTGGCTTTGTAACTATACTACGCTCGCCTAACAACAGTGAATTTCTCGGCTACTGTTCGTTTCTAATGTGGGAATGCAGCCGCTTCTCCTTTTTTTTTTAAAATTCCTTTTGGCCACATTTTTTATATAATTCATACTGTGAAATGTACACAACATAAATTTGTGGCCCAAAACAAAATATTGTTACCGTAATATCGAGGAATATTTGCCATATTATTTCATGCGACATTTTGGCCAATTTTTAGGTCTTGTCATGAAGGTGGTTCTCTCACTTTTAGTTCCATTATGTCTAAGTGTCAGTCCAATCGGTTAAAGAAAACTTTTTGAGAAAATGTGTTTGTGACATAACGTTTTTTTGCGTTTGGGCCCTTTTGCCGACGAAACATCTTCAGTTTCTCGAAATAACAAAAATTCACCTAAGTAATATTCCAAATACCCTATCCAAATTTGTCCAGAACACATTGTTTACCAACTATTATAACGTTGAGACTTCTGGACAGACGCCAGGAACAACAAAGAACTTTAAAAATCTACGTGCTCCCTTTCTACATATTATATCCCGATTTCGATACTCACGCCATTTGACATTTTTGAGCACATTCTGACCCACCTCAACAAATCTGGTCTTAAAAGACACTGACTCTCTGTCGTTGGTTTTTCCGAAAGCTCCAGAACTGGACCTCAGATTTTACCCCCGGGGTGGTGATGGTGGGATGAGGTGGGGGTTGTGGGGAGAGGGGGGTGGGGTGGAATTCCATCATTGTTTTACCTGTATTCAGAGTAAACAGTAGACCGGTAGTGGCCAAAGTGCAGAGTCACATTTGGCGCTGACGGCCATTAGCATACAATAACATGTTGGACGGGTCGTAGTGGAGTTATCGTTTTATTTCATCGGCGTCTGAAATATTCGTGTGTGTGTGTGTGAGACAGAGAGAGAGAGAGAGAGAGAGAGAGATAGGGGGAGGGAGGAGCGGGGGAAAACGTACGCGAGGAGGGAGAAAGAGAACGAGGATGGAGAGGGAAACAGAACGAGAGGGAGAAACAGAGCGACAGAAAAAGGCAGAGAAAGAATGAGAGAAGGAAAGATGGGGTAGTTGCAGAGAGAAAGGGGAGAGAGACAGAAAGAGAGAGAGAGAGAAAGGCAGACAGATAAAGAGACCAAAACAGAGAGAGACAGACAGACAGACAGTCAGATACACACACACACACAAAGAGAGATAGATAGATAGATAGATAGAAAGATAGATAGATAGATAGAGAGAGAGAGAGAGAGAGAGAGAAAGAGAGAGAGAGAGAGAGAGAGAGAGAGAGGGGGGGGGGAGACCTGCTTGTCAGTCTTTGTCACTTGTAAGTCTGTGTGGTCAACTATGTTGGTATGTATGTAATATAACGAAAATAATATCAGATAAGTCCATACGGACGTGGATGATCATATCTTTATGTTGCGCCTCGTTGTTGACGTGTTATCATTGTTTTAGTCAAGTACAATTTGAGGGTAGGGTAAATGCAATAAGGGGTTGGGGAAAGGGATTGGTGTTCGGGGGGGAGGCTGTTAACAGACAGATAACAAACTGATTTCTGTGCAGACAAAGTCTGGCTCTGTAAACAAGTGCTAGACTGATGGTAGGATTGTTCGTCAGATTTTCCTTTGTGTTTCACAGAATGAATTATTGAGGTACCACTTGTTATTTACAAGATAGGTGGACAGACAGACAGACAGGCGACAGACAGATAGATAGATAGATAGATAGATAGATAGAAAGATAGATAGATAGATAGATAGATAGATAGATAGATAGATAGATAGATAGATAGATAGATAGATAGATAGATAGATAGATAGATAGATAGATAGATAGATAGATAGATAGATAGAGACAGATGCTGTGCTGCAACGGAGAACGAAAAACCCATTAAAATCAAAATACATGCTCTCTCTGTCTCTCTTTCTCTCTTTCTCTCTCTCCACATCTCTTTCTCTCTCTGTGTTTCTCTCTCTGTCTCTCTCTCTCTCCCACGCAAACGAGCACATACGCACGTTCATTATTCACATTCCACTCCTCAGTCTGTCATGTGACTCGCTAATCAATGAAAACTGATTGGCTCTAACGTCCAGGGACGGCTGGCCACCGTCTCATGAACAAACAGTATTTACATACAATGGTTCAAAACCCCTGCGCTCACCCCAGCCCCCCCCCCCCCCCAAAATGGCATCCCCGCTAATTCTGCAGGCTTTCCCAAACGTTTGTTAATTGTCAGACTTTTTATGTCACATACAGCTTTATTCATGGTGCAGGCATGTCCTCAAATGTAATTTAGTCTTTGTTAAACCGAGCATGCTTACTGTCTGTCTGTCTGTCTCTGTGCTTGTGTGTGTGTGTGTGTGTGTTTCTTTCGAGAAAATCCGAGACACTGAGACGAATCAGTTCGTCACATTCTTTCCTTCGACTTGCCCGCGTATCATCGATGTCAACACGGGATTGAATGACACATTTACTATATTTAAATTTACGTCATGGGACATTCGAACTGTTCAACGTGGCGGTTAAGTACAGTTACGGACTTTGTACACACTTTTTGTACACACTTTTCATGTGCAGTTGATCTTTGTGCCTCGAATCGCCCTTACAAAGTCCATAACAAATGTGCTTAACCACCGGGTTGAACAGTTCGAATGTCCCATGACGTCATCGGTAAATTTAAATATAGTAATTTTGTCATTAGGGAACTTACAGAATTTTCATGCGACGTGACATCACGACTTTCTGCGTTCCTACTTGTTCCGGGGGCAAAGTGTTGACGAAAATGCTTTTTGCATCTATAGCGCTGACAGAAGACGATGCTCCAGAAGCTAAATAATAATGGAATAAGATATTACTCCCAGATAAAACAAAATCGTTCGTGCGCAGGCCATAGTCCCCTTTGAACAGTGCTAATTCATGTAGGCGAAGTTGCCCCCCGGAAGACATAGCTGGACGTAGCATAAAATAAGTTTAGTATATCCGGTCCTTACTCCTGTTCCCTGTTTGTAGGTAGAATGCGCATGACGTCACAGAGTGCTTTTGTTTTGTACTTCCGACACCTAAAATAGCCGGTGGATCATCTGACGACTGTAACTTCGAGATATGTCTAAGCGGTTAAAATGCCTGCTGGTTGCATTACAGTTGATTGTTATGACAGGGGTCGAAAGGATGAATCCAAACTTGTCAGATTCCCTACCATCCGTGTAAACAAGGGAAAGGAAGTGAAAGACTTGACCGAACGTCTCTCATGTGCATGTACACACGTGTCATTGTTTACTGCAGCGACCTACTTTTAGCTCGCCTCCGATTGGTTCGCGACGCCTTAAGTGTTCGCATTGCAAATCAGCTAACGAATCAAAATCAATGCCACCATCGCCATGGCGAAGCATGGTTCCGGACAGCCAAGATGGCGGATATGCGCATTCTACCTATACGGGTTCAATTTTTGGATTTATTGTGGTAGAAGAAAGGGTTCGTCTCTGTATTGTATGTCTCGGGTGAAATACTAAACGAGCTTATACAAAATGTGAAAAATTGCCATCGGCCTGTTTTCAGAAAACGAAGTTGATCCTATTCATTCTAAAGAAAAAAAAAAGACGCACTATTCATCAGAGTCTGGATTTGCAAAAGCTAGAAGTTCAGCTCTGTAGATGTAAAAATTAGATATTGGCCTAATAATTATGGTCAAAGTTATAAATGTAGCGAAATGACTTTGGCAATCCACGTTATTTCTGATTAAATTGTTCGTCTAAGCCTCTCTCTGTGTATACCTGTGATTCTCAACACTTTACAGCCAATTGCTTCACATTCATGGTATAGGCAAATATATACTCAAATGTTATTTTAGTCTTAGTTAAACCGAGCATGCTTGCTCTCTGTATGTCTGTCTGTCTGTCTGGGGTTGTGTGTGTGTGTGTGTGTGAGGGCATTTCTCTGTCTGTCTGTCCTCCATTCTCCCTCTCTCTTTCTCAGCCGTTAAATTTTCTCCCATCGACCCTTTCATAAAACCCATCTACCCGTGTTGTTTGACATGTCAGTGACTGCCGTGTGCTTGTCAGTCGCCCTTTGTCTTCATTTTCGCGTCCATGTAAATCAGAATCCTACCAGCCCCCCTCCCCACCCCTAGGGGGTGGGGGGTGCTATATCGACCACGTCGAGAACTATTGATGTATACAAACATGTTTTCTTAGCTGGTCCATTGAATGTGTATTTTTCTTTAGAGATGTAGAAAGACATCTCCTTTTATGTTATTGTTTCCAAATCAATGAACGTTGTGTGTTTGTCCTGAGCTATTTCAGGGACAGAAATGTCTCTGTACATGTCGGGCGTTTTTTTTTTGTATTTGTATCTTCTTTTTTTTCGGAAATTTGACTTAGTGTCATAGCAGCCCAGTTACAACTGGAGCAGGCACGTCGTCGCCACAGTGTAGCATGCGGAGGGAGTGGTAGGGATTCATTATATTTAATTTTGCCCGGGTAGTGTTTTCTTGTGATTGGTGATATAGTTGAAAATCACAAGGCTTCCCTAATCAATGACTTGTTTAAAATTGATGTAATTTACAGCAGCTGGTGAGGCATTTTCTTAAAGGCGAGAGAAACATTCTGTCTATGATACTTGGTAGGTATGAGCCGCTCTTGTTGATAATTATGTGAGTGTTGACCTGGGTAATTTTTCTGGAGAGGATGGTCGGGGGTGGGGGGAGGGGGGGAGGCGAAAATGATGGGAAAAAAAGGGGGGGGGCGATAGGAGGTGAAAACAAAAGTGGAGGGGGGGGGCGATTTGGGGGGCAAATACGGGACAGGCATTGGCAGAACATTTGGTGCCTCAGAGGAGTATCATCCTAAGCCCTGAAAGACAGTCAGCTGGTGACAGACAAGAAGTGCACACCATAATGTCTTGTATACCGTAATAAAATATGTTCTTAATAAATCCGGGAAAAACCCTATCATACTAAGCCCTGTCAGACACGGTCAGCTTCTGACACTATTTGTCCGGTGTACATCTTGCTGACAGGAACTGGCTGTGGCGTCCAGGGTTTAGTATGATACCTCCGTTAAGAGAGCGATTGTCTTGAAAAAGGTTGAGAACCGCTGTTGTAGTTGTTCTATTTTTGCCAGGTATGTAGCGCTGCTACAGTATGTTTGTGAAGTACTGCAGTTTTGTCTGCCTACAATTTGACCCCTTCCCCCCCCCCCCCGCCCCCACCTCCTCATCACACCCCCTGTTACTAATCATAGTTATCGCCTCGTCCCACGATAGATAGACAGATAGATAGATAGATAGATATATAAATAGATAGATAGATAGATAGATAGATAGGTAGATAGATAGATAGATAGATAGATAGATAGATAGATAGATAGATAGATAGATAGATAGATAGATAGATAGATAGATAGATAGATAAATAGATAGATAGATAGATAGATAGATAGATAGATAGATAGATAGATAGATAGATAGATAGATAGAAAGATAGAAGACAGATAGGTAGATAGATAGATAGATAGATAGATAGATAGATAGATAGATAGATAGATACATAGATAGATAGATAGATAGATAGATAGATAGATAGATAGATAGATAGATAGATAGATAGATAGATAGATAGATAGATAGAAAGATAGAAGACAGATAGGTAGATAGATAGATAGATAGATAGATAGATAGATAGATAGATAGATAGATAGATAGATAGATAGATAGATAGATGGATGGATGGATGGATAGATAGATAGATAGATAGATAGATAGATAGATAGATAGATAGATAGATAGATAGATAGATAGATAGATAGATAGATAGATAGATAGATAGATAGATAGATAGATAGATAGATAGATAGATAGATAGATAGGTACGTCGGTTGTTCGTCAGAAGCTCATTCCAGATACTCCAACCACAGCTTTTACTGAAAGTGAGCTATAACCGAATATTTGAAGATTATGTCTGCAAACTGTTACTCTCTAATCTGAGGTTCGAGTGTAGTAGAAACAGCAACAAAGCCTACGTCTATGAAGATAATTATGGACTGTAAATAAATATTATGGAAGTATGATTTGGTTCAAGTTCTGCATTCAAAAGACATAAATGGATTACTTGTGGGATTCTTAATTCGAACCACAACACACCCTAAGAAACCAATTTAACAGTATTGAGATACTGGATGTCAATGTTTTTCAGTTTGGTGAATGGTTTCAAACTGGAGAATTCGTGGTTGTGATAACATTTCTGGTGGATATTCTGAGAATTGTATGTGAAAGTGGAAAATTCTTATCAGGACTACGACGATGATGATTCGAGCAATGTTCCGTTTCGCCTTGTTGTGTATGGTCTTCACTGCCGTGACTGATGGACTGACCATGTGGGAGACGATCAAGAAAATACCATCCGTCAGATGGGTGAGTACATTGTGTGTCTGTCTGTTTGTCTATCTGTCTGTCAGTCTGTCTGTGTGCCTGTCTGTTTATGATTAACTGTCAGTCCGCCTGTTAGTCTGTCTGCCTGTCTACCCATCTATCTTTCTGTCTGTCAGGCTGTCTGTCTTCTTGTCTGTCTGTCTATCTGTCTGTCTGCCCGCCTGTCTGTTTGTATGTTCAAATGTCTATTTCTCTCTCATTCTGTCTGTCGGTATTTGTTTGCCTCTATCTATTTGTTTGCCTTTCTGCCAGTCTCTATCTATCTATCTATCTATCTATCTATCTATCTATCTATCTATCTATCTATCTATCTATCTATCTATCTATCTATCTATCTATCTATCTATCTATCTATCTATCTATCTATCTATCTATCTATCTATCTATCTATCTATCTATCTAGTATCTACGTGTCTGCCTGTCTGTCTAACTATCAGTATGTTTGATGTCTTATGTCCAGCTTAAACATGCATTGTTCTGGGCCGTTTATGAAAGAGTGCAGTTTTCAGATGGCTCCGAATAATCATTGCACTAAAGGAAAAAATCATCTCTGCTCATATAAATTTACAACATGATTTCTGTGTTCAACATTCTTATACCGTGCACACAACTTTCGAAAAGTCCAAAGATTTCAACTTAAGCCTTACTGTGATAAAAATAGGAATCCATACT
>OZ007584.1:31125951-31183451 GCA_963931925.1 Onchidella celtica
TCTCCCTTTATTATCGTCATCCCATGTGCTACTTTGTCGTCCTCGTGTTTTTCTTCCTGCCCGTGATTGCCGCTCAGTACAGCGTTTTGTCCATCTATCATCATTAATTTTTATCTTTCCCACATGTCCAGCCCAGTTCTATATACATTAGTTCTCCATAATTTCAAACACTAATTTATTTGATCAGAGAAGGACAAGATGCATTGACAAAAACAGCTATGATAGTAAAAAGTGTACCGAGCCAAAATCTGTGTAAATCGCTCGTACTAAAGCGAGTACTTGAAAGAGACAATACCGAGTATTAACTCAGGTACCATCCCCGAGAGAATACTAAACATGGTAATCGTATTAATAACCGCTACTATCAAAGCGATAATTTAATCGATCGAGTCTGAGCGGTTCATAATCGCCCCAAAGGCATTCTGCATGAGCGATTACTCATTGTGAGGGGTGGAAATATCGTCCCCTCTGCACAGTTTAGGTGGCTAATGTAATATCGGGCTTTATCCACCAATATCGATTTCAGTAACGAAAGCCTCGAGAGTTATGAATGCCGATATTAAATGTCCAGCAATATAATTTGATAACATTGCAGATAAAGTATTATAAAAAACCACAGAACAAATGTGCCAGATTTTGACTCAACATTGCAGATAATGCACTAGATGAAAGAGCGATCTTTGCCATTAATTTATTGCGTATGGCTATGAGACAATGACCCTTTGTGCTCTCTCACTTTTTCTGACGTCATGGCCAATACTGACTGCAAAAAAAGAGGGGTCGGTGCGGTAGAGAACACCTAGTCTTTTCGGATAAGGACGAAAAACTCCGAGACCCCGTGTGCACAATGCTCACTTTAAAGACACCTTGGCAGTTGGAAGTCGAGAACAGCAGGCCGAACAAGGCCGGTGCTTGGGCAAAATTCTAAAAAAAAAAATAATCTCTAGATCTATTTGTATGTTGTATTTGTATTTGTATAAATCTTTAATCCCATTTGGGAAATTTGCCTATGTGCCATTGCAGCCCAGTTATAACTGGGGCAGGCACGTCGTCGCCACAGTGCAGCGCCGGTCGACAAAAACATACAGAAACAAGAACAAGAAAAATAAATTTTTAAAAAAGTGAAGTGTAAAAAGAAACAAAAAAAATCTAAACACACACACCTCCAATCGCCATTTTAATGAATAATTAAAAAGTTGGATTTCTATTGTTCTTTCGACTCTCTCACTCTCTCGTAGGCAGGCCACCCTGCATGCTATATTTAATGATAGTTCTTATTTTCAAAGGCACATCGTCACTGCTATGCGATAATGGTAAATACCAGACTGAAGCCACAAGGCTACTGAGTGTCCATTGCATTCCTGAATATGAGGACTACCAGATAATATTATAGAAAAAGAAATGCGGCAATAGGAAGATGTAATAGATCTGATCCAATAAAATCTTAATGGCATAAGTCACCAAATGACAATAAAAGAAAAACATGTTTTTTTGCTTAATATCTCAATAGTGTCAAAAATGACCTATGCCATTAGCTACAGCAGTGATGGTATTTAAGTCTGTAGTCTGTCTCAGTGATATCGTGTCTGTCTACTCACAGCATGGAACCAATTCTGGTGAACAGAGCAAATTGCCAGCGATGAGTTATTTGATTAAAATTGACATCTCCAATCGAGCGACCCGAAAATTTTCTGGCTGTAAGGGAACGGATTGTTTGACTAATTGATCCAGCTGGAGAGAGTTCGTACAATAGCGTGATTTACTCACCGGCGGAACTCACCATGAATGAAAAAAAACGGGTTCATAGAAGAAAAAGTCCCAGTGCGCACAGCGCTTATATAAGTGAGCGCTCATTAGTGCTGGCGGTTGAATGAATGAGCTACAGAATGTGTGGTTGGTAGTGACTGAGTTGTAGACCAAATGGGAGATAGTGTAGGTGGTATTTGTGTGGGTGTGTGGGTATATTTGCTTGTTTACGTGTGACTGAGAATAAAATTTAATCATTCTGGCTAGATGAAGATCCCGGCCTTATCCGGGATAAACCTGTGAACCCACCGTTCTATATTATCTCTCTTTTGGTCTACAAAGGGTCCCATAATCTGCAGTCTTACTACAAATTTCATGCACTCCAGAGCACTACTCACTCATTTTTGATAGGGAAACTGTGCCCTCTGAATTGAACGCGTATTAGTACATCATTTCCGCTGCGATGCGCTTACTACAGAGAGCCAAAACAACATTTAACATTTTCACAACTTTTTATTTAAAAATACCTGAAACTTGAATCAACACAATCGGTCGATACAAAAGCGACTGGGCTGGATTAGTTAACACTTAAGAAAATTAATTTTGTAACTTTTGAAACTGTCATTTAGGCTGTAGTGTAGAGCAAAAAAAAAAGGGGGCCAAAACTGCACTACAATGAATTACTCCCTCCACTATTTTTGTTTCTCATAATACGATTATTTCGACGTGATTACATAGTTCGAATTAAGCGTATGTGTACATTTCTCTGAGCTTCCTTGCTTTTCAGTGTGTAAATTTTTTTGGTTTGAACATCCTTGTTTCTGATTGTGTAACTATGTGCTTTTGAGAGTTCCTCTTCATGCTCCCCATAGAGTAAAACCACATTAATTGTGCTAAACCAGTTTTAACTCTTGCTGTACGTTACCTAATACACCACTGAAATTCCCATTCTGTTTATTATCAGTCTGTTTGTCTGACTTATATGAACAGTTGTCAAAAGCGTCGGAAATATTGTTTTCTTCAGCAAATTTCTCAAATTTACATAGATCTCCACACAGTGCTGTTGTCTATTTTGACATTTTATAGTCATATATAATAGCAACGTTTTTGCTGACAGTCCATATCACTATGATTTATACGAGGGAGTAATCATCATTTATCTCAGACTGCCCCTCTCACCCTGCAACCTTAGGGAAATCTGACTTGTCGGGTTAACATCAAGTTGGCAGATAGGAATGACATCGTTCCTCCGTACATCTGCAGATTTTCGCAGCATTTTGTATTTTGTATTTGCATTTTGTATTACTCTTTGATTCCATTTGGGAAATTTGCCTTAGCTGTCGTTGCAGCCCAGTTACAACGGGGTAGAAACGTCACAGTACAGTGCTGGTCGGCATTTTTTTTTTGGGGGGGGGGTGGGGGGGTGGGGGCGAAAGTGGTAAGGATTAGATCATGCCGACGTCGGTTTGATGTAGGAACCCATCCCCTACGGTAATACTACCAATCCTACGGAAAATCTACGTAGATTGACGTAGAGTTGTTGGCTCGGTTACTGTTCATAAAAAGACAGTTGTTCAGATTATGAAGTACACGATAGTGCGGTCGTTCATTAAAATTTCGCTTACAGGGTCTTGTTCCTAATTTCAGTTGAATGCGTTTTGATCAAAGAACACCCGATTGTTCCCCCAGTAGGTGTAAGAGATTTGGGAAGAGATAATAAAACGCATTTGTTTAAACGTTTATTCATTCATTTCCGTTTCTTTATGTTGCCGTTAATCTTTTTATGTAGCTCATTATAAATAAATATTTGATTTATTTCGTATCTTTTAATCTTTCAATTTTGATGTTCTTGTACATTATTCTTTCCCTCCCTTTCACCCCTTCCCTCCCTCGTCTTCCCCCTTCTTCCTTTCCCAAGCTTTCTTGTTGCTGTGTTGTTTTCTGATTCGGTTTGTTTGTTTACATTAGCAACGGCCATCAAAAAGCAATGGCTGACAAATTAACTCATACACAATAACGCTTTCAGACAAGCTGGACAAGCACGTAGGTGGGACCCGCTAGTCAGCGATACGATAACGGGATCGGCTCGGCTCCAGCCATTGTCTATCAGATACCCGGTATAACATACCATTGATAATTGGCACTGCACGTTATAGGGCGCGATTACTACCTAGTATTCGATTATGTGCGTTGGACTCTCATAATTAATATTGCTTCATTTCTGTGCCGTGATAAGCCATATCCTTTATATCTCACTAGCCGACCCGCGCAAGATATATCTTGCCAATTTTCCATGTACTAAGCGCAACCGTATATCTAGATCTAGGCTACATTGAAACGGCATTTGGATTCCATGCTATGACTAATAGAACTTACTGTTACACCACAATTTCACACAGAATTATTTTATTTAATTACCGGTTCTACGAACGGTTTCGTTTCGTGATGCGGAACCAAACTTCCGCGTTCAGTCGGCGCGTCAAAATGGTATCATTCTTCCGGTTCACTCAAAATGGTGAATCAAAATAGAATGGCCGAAAAAATCTATTTTGATAGCCTCCAAAGTTCACTCTTATAATAATAGAAGAAGAAGAAGAAGAATATGCCATTGTATACGCCATGTTGGTAGGTAGTGAGGCAGATGAATTTGATGAAGCCACAAGCCATTCTACAGAGATATAATGAGTTAGGAAAGTTGTTTAGATTTTGATGTCAAGAAATACAGTATACCAACTGAAGTATCCGTCAATCTACGTGGAGAGAGGACAGGGAAGGAACCCTTCTCTTTTTTTTTTTCTTTTGCTTTTGTTTATAATTTAAATAGTTTTTAGTTTTTATTCACATTTCTCTGGAATGTTCGGCCACTTACATGGGGATCCTTGTAGGGGGCCAACAGGCATTCGTTTTTTTTTTACAATTAGTAGTACAAACCGACCAGAGTAAGCTGAATCTTGCACTTTCTGTTCACCAAGTCCAAAGGTATACATCTAGATCTAGGTCACGTTAACTCATTCCCTACGTTAACTTTTGTGGGCGTGGACAGAAAGTCTCAACTCTATCCAGTTTAAAATTTAGTGGGTGGTTCCAAGATGTGTATTCTTTGACTCAGGATGAACACAAGACATGACATATTATACATTCTTCTTCTTCTTCTTTCGTTCACCAATCTAAATCTGCAGATTTGTTCTTTTAAGAAAATCTATGGCTTTCTGCAGTTCTGGCAGATCAAAGTAAAGGAAAATCAGTGAACCAGGGTAGGATTCCACATTTCAAAAAGTTAGCTTAGATAGTAGTGTTGGAAGATTGGTGCCCACTCGTAGCGAAGAAAAACAAAAACCGCTAGCCGAATATTCGGCGTACCATAGCGAATTAGTTAAAGACGACCTCGGATTTAGTCGCAAAGCCCAGTAGAACATTTTGTTACACCACAATTTCCTTCAGGATGCAAAAATGTAATAGAGATGATTTTCGATCGGCAGTGTATAAAGTAAGGGAGTGAACGAAATTCTGATCATAGTTTTTTATTTTTTTTTATTTTACTGTCCGAAAATCTGTTTCCGTTTTGCGTCACAAAAAGTGGTAAATAAATAATTTGTAAAAAAACTGAATTTTGTCCAAAATGGATGTATCCACGTTATTCGTCGTCAAAATTAGACACAATACAAAAAGTTTCGTAATTCTTGGTTACATAATCATGTCGTTTTAGCTACTAACATGTTCACCCTCTAGCTCAATTTTAGTATGTTTCACTGACGTCACCAGAATTGAGCTGATAACAAAGATACTAGAAAGGGTCAGAATAGCTACTGTCTTCTTCGCACCACTGAAAAAAAACCGTGCACACAATTTGCGCGCCGATGGGTGGCGGGGGCCTATGGCGCAAAGTATGAAAAGAATGTTTGATATAATGGTAAATTTATGATGCAAAATTGTGACAGTGCTACTGCGGCTAAAACAGAAGGAAAAAAATATCCAGAGTTTTCCCACAGTGATTGAGGTTATAATTCCACAAGAAGTGACGTCTATCAAGGCCTACAGCGATAGCTGAACAGTAAACAAAATTCAATATTTTCCCTATTTGGCTTTGTAAAATACGGCACTTTTCATGACTTCCTCGCGTTTAGGGCTGGATGGCGTTGCGAAATCTGTGCACGCTAAAGCACTAGCTGTATCATCTTAGCAATTCTAGTATCTGTGGATGTAGTAATGCATTACCCCGCCTTCACTTTGAATAAAAAACCATTCCTCTGGTTTAATTTGTATGATAGATCTCACGTACTCGTTTCTAACATGAGGCATTGCCACAGACAGTTTTTATTCTTTAAGCCACATTTTTTTTACACTTAACCTCCGAGTACGTACCAGAGTAATCGAATATCGTACTCTGATCACCCGGGTGATTACAATTGACATGGACAACATAAACATTCACTCATGTTTGCTCATAGACCGTGGAAAAAATCAGAATGCCAGTATTCAACGCTGAAATAATATCGATATTGTTTTGTCAACAGTTTTATTCGTTTTCTTTCCCCGTTCTGTCAATTGGTATAATAAATATCTCAGTTATTGAATAATTTTGATATTATGGCAATTGTGCATTTTTCCCCATAAAAAGAAAGACTTTAAAGATACCTCATTATTTCACTAAATCGAGGACACCACAGCAAAATATCGTACCTCCTTTTTTACAATTTTTTTTTTGTTTCAGGAGAAGCAGAATACAGAAAAGCATTCTTTTTCAGAAGTAACATTTAGAATATTTTTAAAAAATAACCTTATCTTTCAGAATTTAAGCCCCAACTAATAACACAAACAGTGGGCTGTCAAGGGCTACAAGTATATCAAAAATTAATATCTCAAGTTTTTTTTTGTTGTTTTTTTTTAAAGCCCAGTTATGATAGTTCGCCCGGCAGCCCTCGAAACGAACTAACATAACAAACAAACACAAAAATGTGGGATAATAACAAGTCTTGGCACAAGGTTGAAATATGGAAAAGAAAAATAAAGACGTGATAAAATATGTGCATTAGGAACCTACAATAGAAATACTCTCTCTCTCTCTCTCTCTCTCTCTCTCTCTCTCTGTCTCTCTCTCTCTCTCTCTGTCTCTCTCTCTCTGTCTCTTTCTCTCTCTCTCTGCCTCTTGTCTTACATCTTCTCCCTTTCAGTCCCTCACTCTTCCTCCATTCCCCTTTCTTCTTTCTGTCTCTTTTTCTCTCTCTCTATCTCTCTGTATCCCTCTCTCTCTCCTCCTCTCTCTGTCTCTCTTTTGTTCTCTCTCTCTCTCTCTCTCTCTCTCTCTCTCTCTCTCTCTCAGACCCTCTATCCCCTCTTTCCTTACATAAAGAGACATTATACAACTCCCTGCAATTGCCACTTATTTTGATTGTATGCTTTCAATATAAGGGGGGGGGGGGGACTTAACAGTTTGCTTGTTGGAAGAAACTTGTAGAACCAGCAAGGTAGTTGGGGTGGAATTCAGAAATATTCATTTACATCAAATACCTGCTACCTTAGAGTATGCCAATGTTGTTACAGTTCACCCATATCCCAAGACCTTGAATAGTTTAAAGAGAGCCCCCACAGTTTAATGTTTACTTTGTATTCAAAGCTATCCCGGGCAGGTCCAAGACATTAATGTGAAAATAATTACACGTTTCTACATGTCTGAACAATAATTTTTTTGAACAGCCTGTCGCTATAGCCGTCTGTATACACAGCCGCCCATCTTCTACCCTTACTCCCGTTCAACACATAAAACTCATCTCGTGTTGTCTCAAGCCCTGTTCACATGTAAGCTGCTTTCATCGCGATTTCAGCGCTGTAGATGTACTCGAGACTTTTGCCAAAATACGCCCATATCTAAATGTTTATTGCTGTTCATATGCCAGCCTATGAAAACTACCTACAAAACACGATCCATATGAACAGTAAACTGCGCGTATTTCCCAACACTCGCGTGTAAAAGGCGCGCGTACAAAGCATGCACGTACAAAACACGTCTCCATGACAATATGAACACGGCTTTAGACAGATTTTAAAACTGCGTCCATCGAGTATCTTCACCGTTGACGCGTCTTCCATCAGGTGTTTCCAAGTAGCTGTTCAAAGTGTGAATACTGTTGCTAGGAGCGCGTGGTAGGTTACATTATAAGCCACTGCTGAACAATGAACGTAACTCAGAATTATCTGTATTTGGGTTTGTAATTAGACCACGTACCGCTAACAACATTCAAGTGGGAGGAAACATATTAATGTGACAAAACCAACAGTCCCCCCCCCCCCCCCCACTTACAAGGCTTCTCAGTTTTCAGCCTCTTGGGAAATGTTCAAACCTATTACAACTTCTCAGAGGTTCTATCCAGCTAGCAACCCTACGGAAAGATTGATATAATGTTATTTTTGCTGTTTTATTGTTTAATTTCTGCAATATGCGCCTATGTTATGTTATGTATTTACGTAAGTCTAGCATTAGAGTGTATGCAATAGACCATGTTTGAGATAGATAGATAGATAGATAGATAGATAGATAGATAGATAGATAGATAGATAGATAGATAGATAAAGAGAGAGAGAGAGAGAGAGACAGATAGAGAGAGAGATAGAGGGTCAGAGAGACACAGAGAGAGAGAGAGAAAGAGAGAGAGAGGGTGAGTTGCAGATGGAGAGAACAAGACTTTCTGTAAAGCCGTTAGAGCAAATCGCCAGGACTGGACGCTGAATAAATCATCTTCACAATTATTTTTATTAACTTTGCACATAGGAATGACATAAATTCCTACGTAAATCCGCTGGTTACGACATCGCGCCAACGTCAGTTTGAGACAGTAAATCCATCTCTACGGTAATCCTACCAAACCTGAAGAAATCCTGTACAAATCTACCTCGGATTGACGGAGGAATCTGGCTGGGTCTCACTGTAAATAAATAGGGGACCCAAGTCTAATCATAAAGCCGAAAATAGAAAGTACAGTGTTGACGTCACGGTTCAACTAAAGCCTACTATGTAACATATTATACTGTTCTCTTACAAAACCCACTCATAAATACTGCCATTGTTCAAAGATCCTTAGCATTTGGCGCTTCAGAAACTCACTTACGCCTTACTTCAAAATTTTGGAGGACCCAGACCCGTCAAGATTAATTAATAATGTCTCCAAGCCCTCACCATAACAATAAGGTGTAACTCACACAAAAAAAAAAAAAAAACTCTCGGGTTATTCTAGAGTTATTCAGTACTTGCACTTCAGTAATTTACGTAGATCTATTCACAACAGGGTACACTGGCAGGGACGGAGGAGGGGGGGGGGGGTGACAAAAAAACTCACGCATGGGGGAGTGCGAATAGTAGGGAGGAACACACGCTTTTCAATTATGGCTATGAATTAGACACTTTGGTTTTATTAATTATGTGTTTGTTTTTTTTTTCAAGCAAAGTCGTTGTAGCTTAAAGGTATATAAAACTCGAATATTCATCCCTTCCCCACCTCCCTCCCTCCCCCCCCCCTTTAAAAAAAAGAAGATAAACATATTGCCGACCGGCGCTGCACTGTGGCGACGACGTTTCTGCTTCAGTTATAACTGTCCTGCAATGACACAAAGGCAAATTTCCCCAATTAATGGGATTAAAGAAGTATACAAATACAAAAAAGATAAAATAAATGAATGGGAAATTATATTGTTGTAGCTAATGAAACAGTCAAGCAGTCCATACCACCTGTCACTTTAGAATGGTGAACGTCCGTGATAGAACAAGATACCGCGGTCCCTTAACAGCGCGCGGCCTAACACAATGTCTGTTAACAAGTTATCATCATGGACGTATCAAAGAAAAAAAAAGAAAATAATAGAAGAAGGAAAGAACTTGTAAAGGTTTACAGTTCATTATTAAGACAGGATGAACCCTTGAAGACCTTTGAAGACCCCTTGCCGTGATCTGTAACTCTGGCCACCACACATGCAATAGAAACAGAACAAAAACGAATGAGATAAGATAATCTGACTCCGACAGAATAGTCAGGAGAAAAAAAATCCCCTGATAATGATGATAATAATAGCAATGAAGACAGCAACAACGACAAGATAGAAATACAAATAATATTAATAGCAATGACAATAATGATAGTAGTCATAATCGATAATAATAGTAAGAAGAGTAACATTATTAATAATAAGAAGGTGAATAATAGAAATAAAAATTAATGAATACATGGATAAATAAAAATATTAACATAAAAAAAAACAACAATCTTTTTAAAAATCGCTTTCAGATGTGAAGTCTCATTCCCAATCCATTTATTTAATCAATTCGCTTTATTTTCGCTCGTTTATTGTTTAATTTCTGCCTTATAGTATGTTATATGTGTGTGAGTGTGTGTCTATATATACAATGCATGTCTGGCAGAGAAAGAGAGAGACAGAGAGAGAGAGAGAGAGAGAGAGAGAGAGCGGGAAGGAGAGAAGGAGAGAGAGAGAGAGGGTGAATTGCAGATGGAGAGAACAAGACTTTCTGTAAATCGCTTAGAGCCAATTATTTATATAGGGTGCTATCTAAATGATCTCCATTATTATTGCTATATTATTATTATGAATAATACATATATAATAATAATAATAATAGTTCGTCCATCAGGTATGATGATGACCTTAACAACACCAGAGGAATAAAGAACAGAAATTGTTGAGAATTTCAACACATGGACAATAAAGAGAACTAAAGGACACAGAGGACAGAATGGAAAGACTGTTCTTTCATGACTTATGGCTTCTCATGTGACTGATAAGTCCTATTTTTGCCCTGCAGACCCTTCCGCATAAATGACAAGAGTGCTCCGTTGGTTCAGTACCACTGGGCCTTTTCTTGCGCCGTTCTCTTTTTTTCTCAAAAAAAAAAAAATTGCAAAGGTGACAGCCCATTCAAAGCTGAGAACACCTGCCTTAATCCTTGACCTTGGACCACAGGCCTATACACCCAATCACACATACAACCACACACTCAAACAGGAACATAAAACATAACCGCACCACGGAGGGAAGTATAGAAATCCAAAATCCACAACATATGGCAAGCGGAGACACCAAAAAGTACGCACATGTACGTCAACTTTCTGTGTAGGGAAAAGACGTGTCTATTGGAGTCTTTGACGAGCATTCAAGCGTCACCAAAGTGGTTTTTATAACCCACGCGTGACTGTGGAGTAAATTCCCACGCTGCTTATAATACAGACTTTCTGGGGCGTATCGATGCTGATGTAGGGCAATTTTTAGTCACAATATTATGGCAAAAAGAAAAAGTTGTATGAAGCAAGGCTGTTGTTGTAAGTACGTACGTACCACTTGCGTTTTGCGCTAGCGATGCGTACCTATACTTACCTACCCCTAACCCCGTCCTTATCCAAACAATTGAAGAACAAAAAAGATGGAAACTTGAACAGATCAAACAATTGAAGAACAAAAAAGATGGAAACTTGAACAGATCAAACAATTGAAGAACAAAAAAGATGGAAACTTGAACAGATCAAACAATTGAAGAACAAAAAAGATGGAAACTTGAACAGATCAAACAATTGAAGAACAAAAAAGATGGAAACTTGAACAGATCAAACAATTGAAGAACAAACAAGATGGAAACTTGAACAGATCAAACAATTGAAGAACAAAAAAGATGGAAACTTGAACAGATCAAACAATTGAAGAACAAAAAACAAACTAAAAAATGTAAAATGCCAAATATTCGTAGAAGATTAAATCAATATGATCACTTATCTACGTGTCCTGACTTGTATTTCCGGAGCGCAACCACGTCCACCAATTATTTGGTAATATATTAATGCAAATTTTAGCTATAGCGAGGCCCTTCGAATACTGTGTTTGATAACAAGTATTTTTGTATATCATTTTCATGCAAATAATTTCTTATGCCCTAAATTATCTCTACCTCAGCCCGACACAGATTTGTAAATGATTTCTGAACAGCTTCGAGTTTGAGTTTGGGTTATACAGCGTGTCACTTTGCGAAATTCACGGTCTATTTGGGTACACATTCTTTATTTACGTTTCGGATTCAGAGCGGTTAAGTTTAACATAGAATTAAATGCATTCATTATAATTCTAACACATTGGTAAAATTCTGAAAAAGTTGTGTGTAGATTTGGGAAAAATGTTTTCTAAACGAGTATAAAGGTTATTAAATGAAGTTGTAGGATTGCCGTGGGAGTGGATAACTTACATCAAACCAACGGTGGCACAGTGTCGTAACAAGTCAGTCGTATTTCAGTCCCCCCGGTGCCCTAGGTCTGGTTGAACTCCAGAGTTCACATCTTACAGTGAAACCAAGACAAAATATGATTGACTTGCATCAGTGCATTACTATCCCCAGTGAGACTTTTCGCGTGTTTATTTAATCTTGAATCGCTCGAGGAACTGGCGAGGTCACAAAGTTCAAAGAACATAGAAACCTATGATCTCATTTCTGTAAAACGAATTCTTCCTTGGACGTTCCTTTTGAAGTCGTAAAGTACGGGATACAGCCAGTTTGAAGTTTATTGGGGTAATTTTCGTTTAATTGCGAGTTGTCCGTGTCACATTTCGTGCCTGGCGCGAGACCTTTTCATCGTTCAACCTCTAGACTTTTTGAATTCAACTAGGAGAACATTTCTTTCTTCTTTTTCCAATATTTCCGGTGGAGTTATTGATAGCCCACCCCCCCCCCCCCTCTAAATGAACAGTGTTAAACATGACCTCATAGTGAAGGCCTTTGTCTTACAGGCCTCGGGCTTTTGACCCTTCAAACAAACACAAAAAAGAAAACATTCTGTCTTTTCTTTTACTAAGAAAGCGTGAAAACAGAACATGACCTGTATTATTGGTAACTAGGGCAACAACTGGTGACGTTGTACACTTGTCTTGGTAACCATAAAAATGCTCCTTGAAAGACACCGAGAATGCTGACCACCTCAGTTCTTGCTTGTTCCAGCTCCACTTTTTGCACAACTGAGAAATTCGACGTTAAACGTTTTCCGCTTTATTATTATGACGAAGAGTTAGAATAAATCGGAACTGTGGAACAGCTTGATAAGTGCCACATCGCACAAGTGTTAAAGTGTGCATTCGTAACACCTCTTCTATATACTACAAGAGCTGCAGATTTTCAGAGAATGGAGATAGAACAAACAAGAACTAATGTCGCGATGTTCTGTTTTACATAAACTAATGAAAGACACGGCTAATTAGCCGCTACCTATTACACGTTAGTCAATTTTATTATGGGATCTTTTTTTTTACTTCATCTGTTCTGAGTAAGATATTCAGTTTAAAAACTGAGTCGACTACGATACCCATTGCTGGAGAAGACAGAGTATTTTGTTTACTTTTTTCGTTTTTAGATTATAGATTGTCGAATACGAGACCAGGGCTTTTCAAATTGGCCATGGGCAGATTTGACATCTGAGATGCATCAGTAATCACACGATCTTTGAAGTAACTGAACCCCAGGAGAGAACACGATATAAGGCTTTGATCCCATTTTCACGGAAGATTTAGGCGATGGACACACACCAGTGCGGATAAGTGCAATCTCGATTGCTATACATAGCAATCAAAACAGACGTTTGACAAAGTATGCAATTTGTACAAGAGTGCAGAAAAAGATGAAAAGGCATAAGTTTCTTTTTTTCTTTATCTTTGGCCAGCTTAAGGAATATACAGTAAAACTGTTCTGTATGTAGTTCATGTTATCAATTATTACAGTTACCTAATAGCAGAAACGATTTCAAAGAGTACAGTAAAAGGCAGTTTCATATCGCAGATCACTGGCGCGTGTGTAAGAAAACACTGTGGTACTTTCTTAACATAGTTCCGAACTTTGCCTGTCCGCACAGATCGCAATCTTAGCTTTTGTTTTTTCTGTCTCCATTTTCTAAAGAAAACAACAACAACAACCTGGAGATGTTTTAGTATGTAGAAGCTGTGATAACAAATGCCACACTTTGACACTTGTTTAGAATACGTTGTGGCACTTATCACAGTTCGGATTTATTCCAACTCCTTATCATAATACTAAAGCCGCAAACATTTGAGGTCGAATGTCTCAGTTGTGCAAAAAGAGGAGTTGGAACAAACAATACAATTAAGGTCCCGCCATGAGACTTTGTTGTGTTCTGTCCCGTCGCTAACGCGTCGCACTGCTTTGAAATCTAGATGAATACGTGGAAAGGCTGGCACTTTCCAGACATCGGGTCAACTGGGGCTCGAAACTAGGACCAGACTCGACATTATAAGCAAGTGGCGTGTGTGCTCTTAGCTTAAAACTCCAACCAAGAAACTTCATCATAACAGTAATTATATTTTCAAAATCACACAAGCACACAGAAAAGCAGACAAACACCCCTCCCAACAGAGTCCTCCCCTCACTGACCGTCAACACTCGTTTAATAAACCCGCCAGGACACAATGGTTCACTAGTGGTGCCAAGCTGTGCGCCGCACCATCAAATACGCGTTCATTTCACGGCGAACTGACCGGCTGACCCCAAGCTTAAACTCTCAGGTCCTATCACGAAACCGTGTAAACGAATCAGTACAACTGCAGATTTAAATGATTTGTTTTTTCAACAAGTTTTAATCCTGTTTGTGGGAATTTTATTACCTTTTTTTCAATTAATTGATTTAATTGAGTATACATATTCAAAAGCTACTATTAGTTTATATAAGAACTAAAATTAATGTATTTAAAATAAGCAAATGCCATTCAAGTGAAAACCTCATTTAATGAAAATGTATTACTGTCTTTTGATGAAATTTCTGTCATGTCTAGTAAATGGTGTGTTTTGTGCATGTGTGCATCCGATCCTGCGCGTGTGTACTTGTGTCTGTATGCATGTATGTATTATAAGAGTGGATTATTATTTTGTATTTCTCCCCGCACAGCCCCTTGGAATAGTGAGGAATAATCTGCTATATAAAATTTAATGTACTTTATTGTTATTATTAAATTATTGAAAAAATGTCTTTCCTCTTCTGTAACTTCTGTAAAATCCAACAAGTTGAGGACGCGCTGGTCTTAGAAGCAAAGTGTTTGCTTCTCATGCCGAATATACCGGCTTCGAGCCCCGGTCCGTGCAGGCATGTCGGAATTTTTTTGTGTGTGTGTATGTGGAAAAAATTCCTTTTCCAGAGGTTATGGTAGGTAGGATCGAGCACCTAGTCGTCTCGGACAAGGATGAAAAACGCGGAGGGGAGGTGTGCACGTTGAACACGTTGACGACGATACCTTGGCAGTTGAAAGTCGAGGAGAGCAGGCCGTACAACATGCCGGGGCCAAATTCTAAAAAATGGATCTCTACCACGAAAAAAAAACAAAAGAACGGAGAAACAAGAACAAGAAAATTGAGGTGTAGATGACAAGGCTAGAGTGAGATCCTCCTATAAAACAAAGACCTAAACTCTACAATTCGATAGTTCGCAAATACGCGGTTTCGCGATAGGGCCGGCTGTGTGTCACTCAATGGCTAGGTATTAAGAACATGATACGATACACGACATGACGCTTGGTCGAGAGGTTGGGTGCTTTGGAAGTGTCGGGACTGACCGGACAGGGAACATTGAATGGAGGAAATTGTAATTCTTTTAATGTGACGCCGTGTGGGATTTCACACCATTGTGGCAAGAAGGTGGATGATAATACATCATCTTTTCATTTTAAAGTTAGATCAGATATGGCGACCTTAATTCTTCTTTATTCCAACTCCACTTTTTGCACGACTGAGAAATTCGACGTTAAACGTTTGCAGCTTTAGTTATTTTGATAAGGAGTTACAATAAATCGGAACTGTGAAACAGCTTGATAAGTGCCACAACGTATTTCAAACACGTGTCAAAGTGTGGCATTTGTTATACCTCTTCTACATACGAAAAGATCTCCAGTTTTTCAGAAAATGGAGATAGAACAGAAAAGAACTGAGGCGGCGATAATTATGAAGTTGCAGAGGTCAATTAACAATGTGTTATTCTCTGTTCTATCAGGCTAGTAGAGCTCTGAGTCAGGTCTCTGTTTTGCGTCAGTTGTGACGTGACTCAGATGTCAATTTCCTCTGAATCAACTATCGAGACAGTCCTGTTTCAATCTCACACGTGCACCAGGTCATGTTTAATTCCATAGACCACAAAACCGAAACGACACAGACTTAAGTCTGTGTGCTATGGGTCTTCGTGTTTCCCAAGACACAAAGTACCGAGGCGAATCGACTTTGCAGTCCTTTTCTCCGAAAGAATATCAGCGATATCAGCAATGCCCACCTCATCCTTATATTAGAGAATAAATACGCGCAGTTACCGGACATACTGAGAGAAGAAGTGGTTCATCTCTTGGTGTCTGGGATATTACAGTGCTTAAACCGTACTTCACTCTCAAAGGTCGCTTTTATAGGTAGAAACTTAAAATATTATCATGGACTTTTTATGCACAGCCAACTGTAAAGAGTGAAAATTTCTTCTCTATTATGGAAGAACTGAAGCGTACCCAGCAAGTAAGAAACATAGAGACACACAGGGCTGGACTTTCACATGGAGGTCAATCAGGCGTTACGCACTCTGTGCCTCCAATTAAAAGTATTTCCATCCTCACACCCTCCCCCCTCCCCATACAGACACACACACACTCACCCACCCCACCCTCTCCCTTGCATCCCCATATACTTATGCATGTTTCTAAATTTCAGGAGACGAGGGGCAAAAATGGAGAAAAAAATTACTAGCAGATCGTGTTATACACATTGAGAACGTCTTCTTTGTAGGCAAAGCTGTGAAATTACGAATGTCACAATAATTCTGATCTTGCTCTGGCCAGTGAAACAATGACAGATAGATAGATAGATAGATAGATAGATAGATAGATAGATAGATAGATAGATAGATAGATAGATAGATAGATAGATAGATAGATAGATAGATAGATAGATAGATAGATGGATGGATGGATGGATGGATGGATGGATGGATGGATGGATGGATGGATGGACGGATGGATGGATGGATGGATGGATGGATAGACAGACAGACAGACAGACAGACAGATAGACAGACAGACAGACAGATAGATAGATAGATAGATAGATAGATAGATAGATAGATAGATAGATAGATAGATAGATTGATAGATTGATAGATTGATAGATTGATAGATAGATAGATTGATAGATAGATAGATAGATAGATAGATAGATAGATAGATAGATAGATAGATAGATAGATAGATAGATAGATAGACAGACGGACAGGCATATAGATAGATACATAGAAAGATAGACAGATATAAATATATCTAGAGAGAGAAAGACAGACAGACAATGAAAACATAATGATCTTATTAAATATAATTGCTTCCTTTTTTCCGCCAAAAAAAACCAATAAAAAAACAAAAGATATGTTCATACGAAACAAACAGAGGGACTTAAAAAAATATATGATAAATGAACAATAAAACAGCTGAAATTAAAGAAACACCTCATTTTTTAAAAATAAATCGTATTCGCTAATTTTTTAAATTTTTTTTTGTACCGGTAGTAGGAAATCTTAATTCAAATTCGGTACCGCCCGGGGAGTCATTAAATGTATCTATTCTATGCAGAAATCGTGCCATGAAAAAAAAAAGTGTAGCGCTTTGTGATTCTGGGGATCGCCTATTTGCTTGAGTGAATTACGCAGACAAAAGGCTATTTTACGCACTTGATGCTGGAGTGTTGATGGAGAGGCTGCTGACTGACAGGTGAGATAGGGAACACTGTCTTGTAGGCCAGGACAAAATGAATAGATGGACAGATGGAATGAGAGAAAAGCGGTCGAACACTTGCAATTACAAAAAGGAAAAAGAAAAAAGCTAAACGAAATGGAATGGTCGAGTATTTGTAAGCGAGACATAAATGGATAGATGGATAGATAGAAGGAACGATAGACTGTAATTTAGAGGAATGAATAGATAAAGATGTAGCCCTCCGGCAAAATGAGGCACATTTCGGCACTACTCGATCCGAGAAAATCGTCAAAAGGCACCGGAGGGTCAATTTTATCGAGTTCGCATTTTCAGTATTTTTGAAAAAAGTTTAACCCTTTTACTATTCCTTTTCCAAATGATAATCCTGTTTGAGATGGGTAAATGCCCCAAAACTGACTTTGATTTGAGTCATCATCAATAATTTTGACTAAAAACTGAAACTTTAAGAGCGTTTTGCTGAAAACTGTGGTTTTTCTTTACCAATGAAAGGGCTTTGAATAACTTATTTGGTGATATCAATATCTCTATACCACCAAAATGCACGCAGTGCCTCATTTTTTCGGGTGCCTGCACGTTTTTAATTTAAGGCAGACGAACATTTGTAATTAAACACAACAACAACAACAACAAAAGATAGATTGAATGGAATGGAAAGGACGGATATTTGTAAGCGAGACACATAATTATGGATAGAAAGAATGATGAACGGATACTTGTAATGTAGAAGGATGAATAGATAAATAGATGGAATATAAAAAGATGGACGGACACAGCTTCAAAAAATGAGCAGAGGATAGTTGGAATATTGGAGAAACCCACAGAGAGTGGTAAGTTTTAAAAAAAAATGGATAGACAGAATAATAGAGAGACACACAGATACTTGTAATTTTTTTTTTTTTAATGGTTAAACGGAATATTAGAGAGACGGGTGGGAACTTGTAAGTCAAGAGAAATGAATAGATATGTAGATGGAATAATAGAGAAACAGTAGGAAAGAATTGGCAAGCAGGATAGAGGATAAGCTATGATTTGTTCTCTGCCACAGACTGATTCAGAGGTAAATAATTATTTCTTCTGATATGTGAAGTAGGTTACTCACATTGACTGGGAGGTAAATACATTTTAGATTGACAGAAAGTTGGAAACGATGACAGAGAAAGAAACTGGGTATGGACTAATGTCAAGATAGATAAATGGGTGGATGGATCATGATGGACGAGTGAGTGAAAGATAGGGAAAAAGACAGGTAGAAATAATAAAATGGTATTCTGTATGGACAAACAGACAGACAGACAGACAGGCAGGTAAACAGATAAAGCGATAATAAAATAGAAAGATAGATAGATAGATAGATAGATAGATAGATAGATAGATAGATAGATAGATAGATAGATAGATAGATAGATAGATAGATAGATAGATAGATAGGTAGATAGATAGATAAGTAGATAGAAAAATAGATAGATAGAAAGATTGATAGATAGAAAGATAGATAGACAGATAGAAAGCTAGATCGATCGATAGATAGATATAGATAGATAGATAGATAGATATAGAGAACACTAACGTGTCATGCAAATTTGTAAAGGGAAGCTACCTCGACAATAGGTTGCGGCTAGAGTTTTGAATGGATTATGTCCCTCAATTCCCTAGTCCCTATTATATTCATAGTAGTCTTCATTAAATTTCTCCGTATGTTTCTTGAACGACTTTTATTACGCCAAATAATTGGCAATCTACCCTATAAGAAGCTGCCCGTAGCACAAGTATGCTCGGAAGGAAGTTGGGTCTGTATTTTAAAGTTGGCGTCATATTGGTCATAGAAGCCTGTTGTGTTGAATCATTTTTTTTTTGGGTCTTTTTTCTTTTTTGACTTATTGTAATTGCAGTACCACTGCCTGCATCTGTGAGGTGTGACATAATTTTGGTAGCAGGGATGGGATTATTGTTTTTGGACACTGAGAGGCTATACCGCCACATAAGTGTGCATTGATATGATAATTATATTATTTATAATATATTTATTGTATTTTGTACTGTCTTCCACAGAATCAGTCTTGCAATTTCTTTTGTGACTCTCGTGTACATTTTCACTTGTTTCAGAATTTAATGTCACTTCGCTCTTTGTTTACTGTCCATGTTTTCTCTCTCTCTCTCTCTCTCTCTGTCGCTCTCTCTGTCTCTCTCTCTCTCTCTCTGTCCTCTTCTCTGTCTCTCCCTCTGTCCTTCTCTGTCTCTGTCTCTCTCCGTCTGTCTGTCTGTCTCTTTCTCTCTGTCTCTCTCTCTGTGTCTCTCTCTCTCTGTCGGTCTGTCTCTCTCTCTGTCTGTCTTTCTCTGTCTCTGTCATTCTCTTTCTCTCTCTCCCCCTCTTTCTCGGTCCCTCTGTATGTGTGCCTCTCTCTTCCTTTCTCTCAGTCTCTCTCTCTCTCTCTGTCTCTGTCGGTCTATCTCTCTCTTTCTCTCGTTGTCTTTTATTCTCTCTTTCCGTCACACTCTCATTCCCCGCCTCTCTCTTCTCAGCCTGTCTGCAACCTCATTGTGTCCATCTCTCTTACTTCTTCTCTCTCACTCCTTCTCTCACTCACATTCTGATACTTTCTTTGTTTGTTCCTCAAAGACAGTCATAATCTCCACCAAGCAATGAAAACGGCTACACTAACACAGTAATATATTATGCATACCTATTCTACCACTTTCTCTCTACCCTCTCTTAACTTAAACCCTTACCTGTGTCCTTCATAAACTGTATATCGTCATGGTGATGACCTTTTGGCCTAAGTCATTTTTTGCACTTCTGAAAAAATAGCGAAAATACTTATTTATTCTTTTGCAGTGCGGTCAGACTTAGGCCAAAATGACCCTAGGTAAAAATGGCCATCATCCACGTTGAGCTGAAACAACCCCAGAATCAAAATGGCCTACGTCTATGAATGAGAGGCCATTACAGAAAGTTTTGTTTCCAGGATAATGGCTTGGCACTTTTCAATGATTTTTACATTAATAGATGCACCATGGATAGGGCAATGACGTAACAGGTACATTCTGTTTTGGCTTAAGTCTGAATTAGGCCAAACGTTTAGCACCATGGGGTTATTTCTTTACTGTACTAAAGCCAAAAAAAAAAAAAAAACTAATTATAGTAAGTGTTTCCATGCTTTTGACTCAATCTATTATTTTTCATGTCGACCCAATTACTTTCTCTCTATCCATTCTTTCAAATTCTTCTTCCCTCCTTCCTTCATAGGTTGCATAATTATTAATCCGTTTCCTATTTCTGCTTAAACCAAAAAATAATATTTAAAAAACAACAACAAAAGAGGGAAAAAAAAAACGACAAACAAACAATCCTTGTGCGTGTCACACAGTCTCTTTAGTACCCTCCGACTCGTTCACATCTACTCTCCTCCGTATCCTGATCCTCGCCTCCTCTCAACAGTCACAATTATCTCTCTCTCCCCCCCCCCCTTTCGAAATCCAGCGTCTGTCCGCCTCTTTCAGTGCGTTTCAGTCAATCTACTATTTGTTAGTCAAGCCCCACCTACCACGTTCTCTCTATCTACTCTTTCATCCTTCTTTTACAGGCTGTCTAATTCTTCCTCTTTCTGCTTCAAGCCCAAAAATACCAATCCAAGTGAGTGATTCAATGCTTTTCCCAGTCTCCCTACCACCTCCCCGACTTACTCACACCCCCTTCCCTCCTCCTTCATATCCTCCTCCTCACTTCCTCTCCTCACATTCATCTCATCCAGCCGAAATCCGGCGTCTCTCACCCTCCCAAATTAACTGGACTGGGGTATTTGCTGGCTATAGGAAAAGCACGTCTCGTGGCTGGCCTAAGGGACACAACTATGTATTTAATCATAGCTCTGGGCGATGGTCAATAAATAGCGGGTTGTTCCCCCTGTTTTCTCTCTGCCCTGATTGCTGTGTTAGTTGTCTGCCCCTTGTTAGTTATTGTAGAACTGAAGACTCTTCTTACTAAAAGGTACTTAAGTCACATAATGTCCATTTTGAGGAAAATCGATCAGGAAATTTGGAATTTCTAGAGAAATCAGGTATGTTTTGTCATGAGTTTCCTGAGACTTATTTCACATTCTGTGATGTTTGATGCGTCAAACATGCAATTTCAAACTCAGTGTGATGCCTCGCCATTAATGATATTCATTTGTTTGGATTAAACCACTTCTTTCACATAATTAGTAATTAGTATCTGTGTGACTTCGGTATTTTTTTGCTTTCTTTTTCTCTCTGTCTGTCTGTCTGTCTTTCTCTCTCTCTGTCTCTCTCTCTTTCGTTCTTTTTCTTCCTCTATTCCCCCTCCTCTACCACTCTCTCAAAAGGATTTCTGCATTTGTAGCAATGCCGTAAAAGACTCCAGCACTTTTTATGTGCTAATTGTGATCGCAATAAAATATACGCTGGGACGAAACATACTTAGGTATTTCAATTCTTTCAGGCATTAGACTTAGGAATGTATAAGAAACATTCCCCCCCCCACCCCCCCCCCCTAAATTGTATCAAATTTCGGAAAAATGTCACTTAAGTGCTTTTAGCACTAGGGTCTCAAAGAGAAGACATCATTCTAGTGTTCTATGTCAACATCACTACCGAGGTTTCTAGATCTCTATTGGATTTAATCAGATACTATTGGCTCTGTTCTTTGGGGAGAGATGTGAGGTTAAAGATCCATGTTGATTTATGTCCTTCTTTGACATGGATCATTATGGAGCAGGTCATTTGTTCGCCCCGTTCTGTTTTGGGAACACAAAATATCTCCGTCTCCTCCTTCCCACCTCCCCTCCAGTCTTTCTTTCTTTCCTTCTTTTTTTGTTGCTTCAAGCTGTCTTTTGTGTCTTTCTTCCTTCCTTTGTTTCTTTGTTTGTTCCTTCTTTCTTCTGTCTCTGTTTCTCTCTCTCTTTCTCTATTTCCATTTTTCATTTTCTGTCTTTTTTTTCACCTTTCTTTCTTTCTTTCTTTCTTTCTTTCTTTTCTTTTCTTTCTTTGTCCGTCCCTTCTTTCTTTCTGTCTCTCTCCCTATCCCTCTCTCTCCACTCTCTCCCTTCCTCTATCTCTCCTTCTCTCTCAGTCTCCCTCGTTCCCTCTCTCTTTACCCCTCTGTCCACTCCAACCTCCTCTCCCCCTCTCTCTTTTCCGCTACATCTCTCTATCTCCTCCTCTCCTTCTCTTCATTTTTCCCCTTCCATCTCTCTCTCTCTCTTTCTCCCAGTGACTGTCTCTATTTCTCCCTCTTCATGTGTCTCTCTTTTCCGGTTCATACGCTCATTCCCACCCTATCCAACCACTCCCTCTCTCACTCTTTATATTTCTCTCTCTTTCTCTTCCTCTCTCGCTCCCATCCACTCCCCCCTCCCCCTCTCTCTCTTCACGTTTTTATTTCCATCTCTCATTGTCAATACCAGTAAAGTATCGAGTCCCAGCCTCCCATTCAGCTGTCAATGCCCCCCCCCCTCCCCCATAAGCGGGCGTTCATTAAGCTCTCCGCACGAGTGCAGTAACGATCACACACCGCGTTCAATAGGTGCGCACGGCTCAGCGAAACGACAGTCATAATAATACGTGATACCTCGGGCCCGAACTTGATTGATGTAGATATTATTGTGAAGGTATCATTGCCGGAGAAGATGGTTTACATTTTGATGACGCTGATATAAAAACGAAGAAACGTATTTCACAACCTCTCATAACGTCCTTTGAGAGCCCGTGGCATGTTACTACATGTAATAAATCTATTATTGAGTTACGACATGTTTTTGTAATTACGAGATAGATGTGTAAAGGGCGTAAGTAACAATTTCACGGGCAGCATTCTGGGCTTTGAAGTCAAAGCAAAATAAACAAACACATTTTAAAGAAAACAAAGAAAAAAAATACTCAATTTTATTATACTATAATGGAACTAGAAGATAGACAGGTAAAAGTTAAAACTTCTTGACTAAGGAACCAAAAACAATTATGAGACTTTATGACTGTTACTTAATTTGTTTGCGATAAATTGCATGACCATATCTATTTAGGACAAAATTTAGTCATTTGATATTATTTAGTGTGATTGATTTGAGTCGGAAAAAAGAAAGGCAATTTCGTCGAGGGGAATCGAAAAGTATGACCGGAATTTATACTTCACCCGTCTTTGCACATTGCTGGAAGAAAACCACCTTGAAAATCTTATCTGTATTAGGCAAGGACTTCCGAGTTAACAAAATTCTTTAACTCTTTCATCGAATCCAATTTCCCGTTATTAATGTGACCTGGGTCCAGATATTTGGGCTTGGTACGAAAAATGTGCGAGATTTATCTTGCTCAGGTCGCGTAGGATTGATGGACGCTAATGGTAGGGTTTCCTACTGTTCTATCATCTTGTTCTATTCTATCTATCGTCATGCTGTTTCCTAGCACAATGTGACCGCTATCGTGTCCACGTGGTTTCTCCAAACTCAAACTTAGATTCACCCATCCATCCATCCATCTATCCATCCATCCATCCATCCACCCACCCATCCATCCATCCATCCATCCATCATCAATCCACCATAAATCCATCCATAAAGCCATCACCCATCCATTAATCCATCATCCATTGATCCATCAATCCATGCATCCATTCATCCATCCATCCACTCCTCCATCAATTCATCCATCAATCCATCCACACAGTAATCGATCCATCCATCCATCCATCAATCCATCCATCCATCCATTCATTCAACCACCCACCCATCCATCCACCCATCCACCCATCCACCCATCCAGGTGGTTGGTGGGTGCTTCTGGTAGTGTCTCCTTCTGTCCTATCATTCTGTTATATTCTGTCTATATTCGTGTTTCTTCCCAGCACAATATGACCATTATTGTATCGACGTGCTCAAACTCAACTCAAACCCATTGCTCGGGTCAGCTGGTTGTTATAATGACGTGTTCATTATTTATGTCTAACTTAATGTAGGTGGACGTTCCGCTTAAGATCTTAAACTTTACACAGACAAATCGCGACTTTGGTCCTATTTTGTTCCAACTCCACTTTTTGCACAACTGAGAAATTCCACGTTAAACGTTTGTAGCTTTAATATCATGATAATGAGTTAGAATAAATCGGAACTGTCAAACAGCTTGATAAGTGCCACAACGCATTTAAAACAAGTCGTCAACATAGGATGACAAGGTTCTAATTCTCTTCCATCAACATTTGAGAAGTTGATGATTTATGTTTCATATGCTCAAAGCTTTTGCTGATACGCTTTTTTTTTCCGTGTCTGTAATACTTACAAATTGCTCTCTCGATGCGTTTGATACTTTCACACACAATGGAGAAGGCTTGTAGAAGTAAGGTGTGGCGTGTAACTCACTTCAGCAAAAATGTGGAGATAGATCCTTGTCATTTTAAGGGGAACGAAGTGCCACAAGGCATTTTAAACAAGTGTCAAAGTGTACATTTGTTATACCTCTTCTGCATACTAAAAGATCTCCAGTTTTTTAGAAAACGGAGAGTGAACAAACAAGATCTAAGGTCTCGATATCATTATTCTAACACCTGCTAAAATGGCGTGAACCGACGAGAGTTAACATGTCTCAATTAGAGACGCTTTGGAGGGATTGAGGCAGCGAGGATCCAGCATCTTTAACTCTCTGCTACCCGAGGGGTGTTTGGCTAACTAGGTGCAGTGCCCAGAGGGGCGGGGGTTTGAGAGGGGAGAAAAATCTTTCTGAAATCTCCAATTATTGAACGTCTTTATTAGCTTTGTTTAAACCTGGCCTTGGGCTGACATGCACGGAGGAGAGAAAGTGGGAGAGGGAAGGAGGGAAGAAATGGGGGAAAAAAATTTGAACAGAAGGCACTTGTAAAGGCACTCTAGAGAGGGAGGAATAAGAACATTTTGGAGTGAGAAGGATAGCGATAATGAGAGGGAGAGAGAGAGAGAGGAACTGGGAGAGGAAAGGAAAAAGAGACATGGGGAAGGCGGAGTGAGAGTGAGGAAGAAAGACATACAGAGAGAGAGACACACACACACGCAGACAGAGAGATACAGAGGGAGAGATAGAAAATGGGACAGTCAGAAAGAGAGAAGGAGACAGACAGAGAAAGACACTGAGAGAGACATAGAGAGAGAGAGAAAGAGAGACAGGCAGACAGACCAGTCAGACAAACGGACAGACATACTGACAGACAGACATAGAGACTTAGAGAGATAGTGCCGATAGAAAAGAGATAGAATGTGCATTAGGTCAGCCAACAGATAGAGAGAGAGAGAGAAAGACAGACAGACAGACAGACAGACAGACAGACATAGTGACTCAGAGAGATAGTGCCGATAGAAGAGAGATAGAATGTGCATTTGCTCAGCCAAACAGTTTATTAAGTATGAAGACGAGGTACATTATGACAGAGACAAATCGGTAGGAGAGGTAGATGGAAAGAAGTGCTAATTTTTAGACAACAGGCGCACTATTATGTGAAAAAAGGATTGAAATAACAAAACATGAGGAAAAAAATGACAGAAGTTTAAAAAGTTGGAAACATAAAGATCTGTAAGAGAAAAAAAAAGACATGATAGAAAGATTGGAAGAGTAGAATAAATGAAAAAGAGTTAACGAAGAAAAATATAATGAAAAGATGGAAAACGATTTGAGGAAGAGAAACATGTAATCAGTTTAAAACAAAAACCAAAAAAAAATTGAGAGTTGTTAAGATCAAAAGAGCTATGATAAGAATGATCTGAGAGAGAGGAAAACAATATGATAGAAAGAAGAACGAAAAAGAGATAAAACCTGAATGTGTTTGCTCAGAAGGAAAGGGGAGGATGAAAGGGGGGGGGGGGAAGGGGGGTGCGGGGGTTAGAGAGAAAATACACGCAAGTCAATGGCCGAGGACAGCACGAGAGGAGGTTGGGAATACAGAGTGTACAGAGAGAGAGGGAGAGAGAGAGACATAGACAGAGAGAAAGAGGGAAAGAGGAAAGACTGTCGAATAGATAGATAGATATAGATAGTCAGACAGACAGACAGACAGGCAGACAAACATACAGAGAGGGAGAGAAATGAGGAAGAAACAAAGAGTGTACAGAGAGAGAGTAGAGAGAGAGAGAGAGAGAGAGAGAGAGAGGCAGACAGACGGAGACAAAGGGAAAGATGAGTGAAAGGTGATTATCGAGAATTCTCAAATGGCTTGCCCTTACTAACTCTTGCATGAACAGTTGGCACCAATGTCTGGCAAGGGAAATATACTCTAGAAGACTCGTTCTTTTTTAATTCTTCTTATATTAATGTATCAAAACAATTGCTCAACGCAAGACGTAAATAATGTGTCTCGAGTGCTGTCGCAATTGTTAACAATTTGACACTTATCAAAAACTAATCATTACTTATTACAAAATAATTAGAGCCAAATATCATTAAAAAAGTTGTGTCGTCCAGAGACATAAAAGGTATCGACATCAATGCCTTCAAGACGGAAATGGCCAATGCTCTCGAGAACTTTGAAGGCGACATCACATCTTATAATAACATCCAGCAAGATCTACTTCAGCGACATGCACCTATCAAGACCAGGTCAATCTCCAACAGACCGTTCGCTCCATGGTACACCCTAGATGTCAAGGCAGCCAAAGCAGAATGTCGCAAAGCAGAAAGGAAATGGTTAAAGACAGGTCTTACAGTCCACAAGGACATTTTCAAACACCAGAAGAACAAATGGAAATGTGTTATTAAACTTGCAAAAAAAGACTTCTATGTCACTAAACTTCAAAATTCTACATCTTGTAAGGAACTTTTTAGTATTTGTGATGAACTCACAGGGAAAAGAAAGGAAACACCTCTACCCACAATTTACGAGAACAATTTGTTGCCCAATGTTTTTGCTGATTATTTTGATAAAAAAGTTACAACTATCCGAGAAAATCTTGACAGTTTTGATGCCATTGATCATTTTGATGAGTTTCAGGGAAATCCTATAGACACTTTTGGTGTTGTGTCGAATGAATCTGTAAAATCTATCATCATGGCATCGCCATCAAAATGTTGTGACCTCGATCCTATTCCTACATTTTTGGTTAGATCTTGTATTGACGAACTGGTTCCAACTATTACAAAAATAATAAACAACTCTATTTTAAGTGGGTCTGTCCCTGATTATTTTAAAACAGCCTGGGTAACACCACTTTTGAAAAAAACGACTCTTGATCAAAACATGTTGCAAAATTATAGACCCGTCTCAAACCTTCCTTTTCTTTCAAAAATCCTTGAAAAGGTGATATTACAACAACTAATGTGTCATTTGAGATATAATGACCTGTTGGAACCATTTCAATCTGCTTACAGAAGTAACCACAGTACTGAAACTGCACTATTAAGAATCATGAATGACATATTAGTAAAGGCAGATTCTGGAAATATTACTCTGCTAAATTTGTTGGATCTATCAGCAGCGTTCGACACCATCGACCACGAAATCCTGCTCAGAAGGCTAGAAACATCGTTTGGAATCAGAGGGGTCGCCCTTAAATGGGTCGAATCTTATCTGTCAAATCGCCACCAATTTGTTGTAACCAACAAAATAAGATCTTTTTCCTATGCGCTTCAGTATGGCGTACCACAAGGCTCAGTGCTTGGTCCTATTTTGTTTACTATCTATACTATTCCACTTGTACATGAAATAAAGAAATTTAATTTACAATATCATTTCTATGCTGATGATACCCAGCTCTACAGTTCTGCCTTGCCATGCGATGTTGACAGCCTTCTGCAGCAGGCTGGAAACTGTATAACAGAAATTAAAAGCTGGATGAACCAAAACAAACTGGCTCTAAATGAGGATAAAACTGAGGTTATTTTATTAGGCCGTGAGCGGGTTCTGCAAGAAGTGGACAGAACTGAGATGATAATTGGCACTAATTCAATAGAAATTTCAAAAAAAGTAAAAAACCTAGGGGTTTACATTGATTCGAATCTTTCTATGTCATCTCAGGTTAGTCACCTCATTCGCATTCTATACATGGAAATCTGGAAAATCGGTAAAATCAGACATCTTATTTCAACTGAAACTGCGGCTGTTTTAGTAAATTCTTTTGTACTTTCAAAGCTTGACTATTGCACCTCCCTTTTGGCTGGAATTTCACAAAAAAATATTAGAAAACTCCAAATTGCTCAAAACAATGCAGCGAGACTTGTTTTGAAGAAAAAGAAAAGAGATTCAGCACTGCCACTTCTGCAGAGTTTGCACTGGCTGCCAGTTGAGAAAAGAATAATGTACAAATTGTCATCCATTTGTCACAAATGTGTCAATAATACTGCTCCATCGTACCTAGTTGATTTAACTGATTACTATGTTCCATCTCGTCAATTAAGATCATCATCTGACACTACAAAATTGAAAGTACCTAAAATGAATCTGTCCACTGTAGGAGAAAAGTCCTTTTCATTTCTTGGCCCTACCATCTGGAACACTCTTCCAAAGACAACCAGGGAAATTAATGACATTGGTTCTTTCAAATGCCATCTGAAGACCCATTTCTTTCAGACAAACTAGGCTGGGTGTTTTTCGGCAGCAACAATAGTAAATATTTTTGAATTTCTTTTGTGTATGCGTGTGTGTGTGTAAGAGTTTGTTAAAGCGCCCAGAGCTTGTCATCGACGGGGTTGGGCGCTATATAAATGCAATATATTATTATTATTATTATCATCAATGGTTTTGTCTTACCTTATAATATAATATACTAGATGACCTACCGGGCATTGCCCGGAATAAACAATCATGTGCCCCCCCCCCTCACATAATAAAAGTAATAAACTACGGTCTTGCTTCAGAACTCATGCGCACCAGAACACTACGCACCAAACTGAACGCTTGATACGACTACTTTTTATGACATGCACGGTACTCTATATATTACGAAACAAACATGCAAAAATACAAATAATAGATAGCAATAAGCATTGTTATTTTTTTTAAATACATGCTTGAAGTAAACAACTTTTAATTATAGCCATCATCTTCCTTATCTCGATTGCCACCTTCCTGCCAAATTTAAGGCCTGAAGAGTGTATAGTTTGGTCAGTTAGTCATGCCAAAGGTTGCAAGTTACTGAAATATAAAATAGATATATACAATCAAATACTCACGTTATTTTTAACAAGATATACCTCCGCTCACACGGTTCGGTTTTAGCAAAATTTACGCGTCCATGCCGACCTGCAAAAGCTTCTTTTCTGGATTTGGAGACTTGAAATAACGGCATGTATTATTTTGACGTGCTTGACACTTCCGTTTTTGTTTCCGTACTAATGGAATCACTCTTTCTATGTCACCAGTTGCAGGATTTTTGACGTCTCTGTTGCCTTTTGCCGTTTCTGTACATATGGAAACACAGCATAAGGATGGCGGGGTGCTGGCATTTTTGTAATGTTTAATATCAGACTTGACAGCTTCTGTCTGACCTTAATTTCACAGACAGTGGCACAGATGGAACCCACGTGTCAGTGAGCGGGTACCGTCCTTGACCCTCGGTATTCAACCTTTGACCTTCTTCGTCTCTCCTGACAGAAGATTGAGCTTTCCCCAATAGATTTCCCTCTGAACATTATGCGTTTTTTTTCTCTCTTTCCTTTTTTTTAACTAGCTGATTACAACTTGATTTAAGGACTTTTATGCATATTGAGAACATTCTTTTCAGAGCTATGCAAAACAATTTTTGAGAATTTTATCAGTGTAATCCAGTTTTTTAGTAATTATTTTATTCTGCTTGTGAAATGTACATTGATGAAGCTCTGATTACCAACTTTTAAGTAAAAAGTATCCCAAAAGACAAAGGAAAGACGTAAAGAGACGGTTAACGTGCCGACGTGCCACAATACCCAAACTCAAACTCTAATTTTGACTCTATGTGTAACGAAATGTGTGTATTTAGCCTTTAGGCCCCGCCCCATTTCTGTTAGTGGGAACATTCTGATTTTTTGAGAAATTGTCCTTAGGGGCCTAATTAAGGGGTTTTCGTCATCATTTGGTGGATTTTGATATCTATTGTAGACATGTTTAAAAGTAACTTTTCTCGCTTTGAGTTCTTGTGCGAACTGCAGTCGAGTGGCACATTTCTACGTTTCAGTGCTGGTATATCGAGCCTAGAATGTTAACAGCATTGTTTAGCATGTACTCCCACGAGAATAGCATTTTTAGATACCAAGCTGCAATGTCATTGGTCCTGTGCTGTTTTATGCGATCTTATTTCTTGTCTGTTCTATCTCCAATCTCCGAAAAACTGGAGATCTTTTAGTAAGAAGAAGAGCTATAAAAAATGCCACACTTTGACACTTGTTTGAAATGCCTTGTGGCACTTATCAAACTGTCTCACAGTTCCGATTTATTCTAACTCCTTATCATAATAACTAAAGCCGCAAACGTTTGACTTCGAATTTCTCAGTTGTGCTAAAAGTGGAGTTTGAACAAACAAGAACTGACGTAGCGAAACAGCATGTTTAGGTACTAGGTCACGATGTTTTTACGCTAGTACTGCCTTCATCTATCTCAGCAGTTTCTTAAATTGATAACTAAGTCTCATTAACCAAGCAAGTAAAGTGGCACTTTTGTCTGATATGGGTGATCTGTATTACAACTGAGGTGTTGGTTCATTATTATTTCTTTCGTGTCTTTTCCATGTATGCGAAAGCTTCTTCTTTTTTGTGAATAAAATGTGTGAATGAATTATAAATGAGTGCCCAAGTCTAGTGTGGCTTTTTATGATATTGGTTTCTGGTAAGAGTAGAGTGATTCGTTGTCCATGACCTACTAAGAAAGACAATTTTCAGATAGGAAAAGTATAGACTCTCTCTTTCTCTCTCTCTCACTCTCTCTTTCTCTCTCTCTTTCCTCTCTTCCTCTCAGTGTATCTAGGTCTCTTACGCTCGCGCTCTCTCTCTCTCTCTCTATCCCTCTTTCTCACTCTCTATCTCCCGGGTCCTCTCTTTCTCTTCCCCCCCTCTCTCTCTCTCTCTCTCTATCTCTCTCAATCTACATCCGTCTCTTTCTCTCGCTCTCTCTCCCTCTCCGTCTTCCTTTTTCACTCTATATCTCACACTTTCCCTCTCTTTCTCTCCCCTCTCTCTTTCCTCCCCCTAATCATTTTCTCTTACTTCCTTTCTCCCTCCCCGCCACATCCTCTCCCTCAACCTCTTTCTCCCACCTCTCTCCCTCTTTCACTTCCATGCTTTTTTTTTTACCCAATCCCGTTCCATCTGGTACTGTATTTCCTCCCACTCCAACACAACAACCGAGCATTCAGTGCTAAGTGAACTCTCGCCTCACCATTATTTTTGTCTCGTGCACAAATCTCGCGAGACCGAGAACTGAAGAACACTATACAGGACTAAAGTGGTTTTCCATTGTTTCAATGGTGGGTTTTATTTCCACCGGGAGCCGGTTCATACTTGAGGTGACAGGCTTAAACAGTGTTGATTCTTGGCGTTATTTTCTTTTTTTATTAAAGATATTTGTTTTAAACATGAGGGAAAATAGTGCAAATCATTTTGTAACCGAGACCTTTGATTTGAGGTCTTTACTTTAGGAGGTTCGCTGCCCTTGGCATTGACACCTCAATTTACTTGTTTTATTATTTCTTGTTCTGGCGGGGGGGGGGGGGGGGGGGAGATTATATGGATACATTTTTAATCAATTAATTTCAATTTTGCCCGGGCAGCGGCCTTTCGGCCTGCTCTTTACGATTTCTAACTGCCAAGGTATCTTTAACGTGCGCAACGTGCACACGGGCCCTCCGAATTTTTTCGTCCTTATCCGAGAAGACTAGGTACTCGATCCTGCCCCCCAATAGGACCAGGGACTTGAAAATATGAGAAAAATCCAATTTCCAAGAAGTACTCGATCCTACCCCCCAATAGGACCAGGGACTTGAAAATATGAGAAAAATCCACTTCCCAACATGCCTGCACTGCCCGGGTTTAGAACCCGGGACCCTTGGCATGAGAGGCGAGCACCTTGCCTCTAGACCACCTTGTCCCCCTGTAACCGAGACCTTACATACATCCTGATGGCTCTCTCTCTCTCTCTCTCTCTCTCTCTCTCTTTCTCTCCTTCTCTCTTCTTTCTTTCCATTGGGATTTTACTTCTTCTCCTCCATTCCTCCGTCCCTCATTCATTCCTTCTTTGTAATTCTCCATTTGTGGATATTTGGTTTTCATTATGTTTAAGTAAAATCGTATTTCTTATGTTTTTCTTATGTTCGCTGTTTCACCTCCTCGCTCCCAAGCCCGCCACCCCCGTCTCTCTCCTCTATCTCTGACTGTCTGACTCTCTCTTATCTCCCTCTCCTTTCTCTATCTGTCTGTTTAGCTGTCTCTTTCTCTCTCTCTGTTTGCCTCTCCTCCTGTTTTCTTTCTATATCTTCCCCTCTGTCTAACTTTCCCTCCCCTTTTCTCTCTTTCTCTCTGTCTCTCTCTCTCTCACCCGATTCATCCCCTCAGTCTCTCGTTCTCCCTCTCGTGTTTTTTCTACTCTCTCTCTCAATCTCTCTGTGTCCCTCTCTTTCTCTTTCCCCCCCCTCCCCCCCCTGACATTTTCTTTCTCTCTCTCTCTCTCTCTCTCTCTCTCTCTCTCTCTCTCTCTCTCTCTCTCTCTCTCTCTCTCTCTCTCTCTCTCTCTCTCTCTCTCTCTCTCTCTGTCTCTATCTCCCACACATGCACATAACATTTCATTGCACAGACTATACCCTATTCCCCATGCCCTTACCGTATCACAAATCCTAACCTTGTTGCGATGACGCCAGAGAAACATATTACTAAACAAAGTTTAACCAATCTAGTGGCTCACCGAGTCAGGTCTCTCTCCTCTCGGTTTTCTGTTGAAATGTGCACTATGAAGTTAAAGGAACTCGCAGTGAACTGGGGAATTTGAAATAAGTTTGTCTCACTATTTCGGACGCATTAGAACTGTCTTGAGTCAAAGGGGGAAAAGACAGACCTCTTGCCTTGAATCAAAACACGGGGACACGGCAGTCTGGAGGCAAGGTGTTCGCCTGTCATGCCGAAGGTACGGGGTTCGATCCCCGGTTGGTGCATGCATGTTGGAAATTTTTTTTTTCGGGGGAAAAAATTCCTGTGTCCGGTCCTATGATTGGTAGGATCGAGCTCCTAGTCTTCTCGGATAAGGGCGAAAAACTCGGGGGGCCCTTGCGCACGCTGCGCACGTTAAAGATACCTTGGCAGTTGAAAGTCGAGAAGAGCAGGCCGAACAATGCCGCTGCCCGGGCAAAATTCTTAAAAAAACAACCTAATCTCTACAACAGAAATACACAGAAACAAGAGAACGAAAAATGAAAACAAGAAACGTGAGGTGTAAATGCCAAGGGCAGCGAACCTCGTAAAGTAGAGACCTAAACACTGAATCGAAACAGACGCCAAAGGGATTTGACACAGTGTGTCACCAGCCTTAGTAAACTAAGAAGATGTCATTCAATGTTGAAGACTATTGTGATCCATTTAACTGTAGACTTAGCACTCGATAGACCAAGTAGTAAGAAAAGACTTCAGCGCTTATGCAAGGACTGTTGTTATTTTTTTTTAACTATGAAAATAGTAAGGTCCATTTAACTGTAGACTGAACACTCGATAGCCCAAGTGGTAAAGAAAAGACTTCAGCGCTTATGCAAATGTTTAGTGCTTGCTTAGGGCTAGGGTTAAAACGGGTTTGCTTTGTCTGACTGGCTGGCCGAGATGCTTGTGGTTAAATGAGTTACTGTGTAGTACGATAGGAGATTGGTACGTGGATAGACGTGGATTTGACAAGCTGACCAACTGACGGGGGGACAGATAAAAAGTATTGATTGACTAACTATTAGAATTTTTGACAGACAGACAGAAAGGTAGACAGATTGAACGACAGACAGACAGACAGGCTGTCGGGCAGACAAATAGAAAGGCAAGCAGACAGACAGACATGCAGACACACAGAAGGGCAGGCACGCAGAAAGACAGATAGACAGACAGACAGACAGACAGGCAGGCATGCAGACAGACAGCCAGAACCAGACAGAAAGGCAGGCAAACATTACGAAACCGAGACAGACAAACAAACAGACAGACAAGAAACAGTCAGACAGACAAACAGAGTCAGACAGAAAGACAGTCTGACATAAAAAACAGGCGGGCTGACAGGCGGACAGAAAAAAACAAACAGACAGACAAAAAGGCAGACAGACTGGTGGAAAAACAGACAGGCAGGCAGAAGAAACGGACGAATAGACAGACCTACCTCTCTCTCTTTCTTTTTCTCTCTCTCTCTCTCTCATCTCTTTTTCTATCTCTGGTCTCTCTCCACCTCTCTGCCCCCTCTCTCTCTTCTTCTTTCTATCTCTCTCTCATCTCTTTCCTTCTCTCTCTCTTTCCCCCTCTCTCTTCATGTCCTCTCTCTTTCTAGCTGCCATTTGTCATTTTAAAACCAGACGTATGTCAAAGGCAACCCCCACCCCACGACATCACCACCGCACCCCACCCCTCGCCTCCCCCTCAAGGCGTCTGGCACAGCCTACCTGACAGATTGCTAAACACATTACACGTCAATGCTGTGATTTATAGAGAGCGTCAAAATGAGAAAATAGACGCACAGCGGCGTCTTAATGTGTCAGCCAGTGCATAAGTCTATATACATTTCTGCTCCGTCTCGTAAAAATGTAATTGATCTGAAATAATAACCAGCGGCTCTCAAAATTTCGGCTAGGAATGTCCCTTGTGGCACTGTTGATATGACTTACAATATGGCCCTCTCGAAAACCGAAACATGAAATGTTTCGTCTTTACTGCTTATTAGAAGAATATTGAGGATATCATGGATGGAGAAAGAATCAAATGAGTCAGTATTGCTAGACTCTAATCTGAAAAGACAGTTAATTAAAACAATAAGACAGAGGCAACTAAACTGAATTTTCTAGGGCACATCTGTTACTTCAGGAGCCTCGAGCATCTAGCATCCACAGGGAAGATGGAAGGCATGAAAAGCAGGGGTAGGCAGAGAAAAACTTTCACTGAAAGTCTTAATTCATGGACAACAAATAAACGTCACAACAACAACTCCTTCTTGAGGTTGGCTGATGACAGATCCGGGTGGGGAGCCATGATCGCCAATGTCTGTTCCAGACAAGGCGACTGATGATGATGACTACTTACGAAAAGCCGTCAAGAAGACCATGCGGGACATGATCAGAAATACAAAGATCAGAGAAATAATGAGAACAATACCAGTCCACCGGCCCATAGAGCAGCAGAGGATAACATGGTTTGGACACTGTCTTCTTGCGAATGCCGATCTACCAGCCCATCGTGCATACAACATGCGATTCTCTGGCTACAAGACCAGAGGAAGACCAAGGAAGACTTGGACAAGTGGCATCAAAGAAACTCTAACGACCCATGGCATTAAGCCGAGACAGACTTCCCTGGTGGCTGCAGACCGAAAAGCCTTTCTTCCTATGACGTGAACAAGACGAACGACAAAGAGTTCGACATAAAGTTTATGTAACTCCCAGTTTCGCACAGTCCTGCACTTTTTACGGAGCTGTCATACAAATCCGGAAGGTCACAGCCAGTTGCAGCTGCCAGCAAAATGTACACCCAAGAAATAATAACAGAAGCTGACTGTGTCTGACCGGGCTTAGTATGATATGGTCTTCCCGGATTTACCAAGAAAATGTAGGAAATGATGGTGTGCACTTCTTGTCTGCCAGCAGCTGACTGTGCCGTTTCGAGCTTAGTCTGATATCTCCCGCTTCCCCCGCCCCACTTAATGCCTACCGAAAACCTATACTGACAGGCCTAGGGACACGATTCGATTTTGATGGACCAACTAATTGGAGGGTGACGTCACGACGTTGAGTTTCAAATTGATCCAACTAGTTTGGCTGGTACGCGAGGTCTTGTTGAGGCCAATTGTGTTGACGTCATCAACCAACTACCCAATCCATCAAAATCGGCTAATTAGCGCTTAGGCTGTCTGTTTCTATTTTTGCTTTACCAGACTCTAGTAGTAGTTTTTTTTTTCTGGGAAGCGCATATCCGTACAACATGTTGCACGGTTATGGACAGTGCCTGTCTGTACAACGCACACAATTCGATGACATAGAACACACACCGGAATACTATATTACTGCCTTGTTAATTTGCATAGTTTTTTAAAAATATGAATCGGCTTAGTAGCAAAACAATCCGTCTTCTGCTCGGATATTGCGTGATCTGCGTTAATAATATGCTTGAGTGTACGTCGATCACTAATGACTACCCCAACCGCTTTTCGCCTGATTAGTCGATCTGACTACCGCCCATCGATACAAACTGACTAGACCCTCACGCCCCCAGGTCCATCTGACTATTCCATGTGTTGTCACTTTAAATTCGTGAACACCTCACCAAGTTTTGTTTCAGCAAATCTTCACCAGTCGCACTTTTTGGTAAACATGTTGTACGGATATGCACTGTCCATATACATACAACATGCTGTACGGATATGCACTGTCCATATCCATACAACATGCTGTACGGATATACACTTCCTTTCTTCTGGTACAGCGTCTGGTGTGGCTGGCCAGTCTGCTGCGGGAATGGCAGTCTCTGTGGCAGAGGGCACAGAATGTTGTAGACTGAGGCTGATCTGCCTGGGCTGCAGCTTTTCATCCCATCCTCTTTGCCCCGTGCTGCTGAATGCAGAATATAAGAAAATAATAACAGTCTATCTGTCTGTCGGTCTCATTTTCAAACAGATCACTTTCAGGACGTTAGAGTACATACATTTTGCTCACGTAAATGTTAGATAAGGCGGTAGGATAATATCAGTTCATGCTGGCCAGACAGCAGAAAATTCTAGACTATATCAGAATAGGTAAACAATTATAACCTTTGCCGCACTTGATCTAATCTCGAAAGTTCTGGCTGTCAGAAAGGCGTTGATTATGAGTGGTATCCTTTGAGGATGCGGTTTGACGGGTAATATATTACATATAGCGCCAGTGGCGTCTCGTAACATAATAAGTATGTCTGCCTGCATAGAAGATACATCGAGTTGTATTTGCTATAATGTTGTATGCGACATTTTGCCGATTTTGAGGTTTTGTCATGTAAGTGGTTCTCTCACTCCTAATTTCATGATGTATAAGTGTCATTCCAATCGGTTAAAAACTGTTCAAGATAACTGTTTGTGACCTAATGTTTTATGTGTTTTAGCCCTTTTGCCGACCAAACTTCAATCCTGATTTTCTCGAAACGGCAAAAAATGCACATACACCAGTATAGCAAGTACCCGACGATATAATTATATGAATCTTTTCACGCTAACGCCCCTGATTACCGTGAGCGAGCGAGTTCTATTGTAGTTCGATCAAGATAACCTTCTCTTGCAAGCTATTTCCATTACGGGTAATCGAAATATGCAGTCTTCGACTATTCAATACAACAAGATTACTAGATCAATAGGTATACAATGATATCGACCGTGCATGGATATATTATTGTATTCGATATTCACATTTAAATGAGTTATTGGATTTCTATGGCACCCTGCCAGGTTCAGAAATGCCCAATGAGACTATGAAATTACGAAAAGTAATAATTTCCTATCTCAGATCAGTTGGAGTAAACATGAATATGTCATAGAATAATCATACAGAGGAAAGGAAAACATTACTCTGTAACCAATCAGTAAATTAAACAGAGCATGTCAGAGAACGAGTAAATATACCGTCAATGTGCTAACGTAATAGCGTATCTCAATTTTCATAGTTTTGAGAAACGGGAATGAGGCTGGTGCAGCGTGTTTGAGTCATAATTTTAGGAGGTTCTCTCCTCTTGGCATTTAGATCTCGATTTTGTTGTCATTATTTTTCTGGTTCTTGTTTTTGTGTGTTTTCGTGGTAGGGATTCGTTTTTTAGAATGTTGCCCGGGCAGCGGCCTTGTTCGGCCTGCTCTTCTCGACTTTCAAGTGCTAAGGTATCTTGAATGTGGGCAATGTGAACAGGGGCTCTATGAGTTTTTGGTCCTTATCCGAGAAGCCTAGGTGCTCGATCCTACCTATCGTTGTGGGATCAGGGATCCATGATCCCCCCCCCCCCCCACACACACCAAAAAATTCCAACATGCCTGCACCGACCGGTGTTCGAACCCGGTATCTTCGGCATAAGAGGCGAGCACCTTGCCTCTAGACCACTGTGTCCCCAGGTGAGGCTGATGGGACATTGAGACAAATCTGTCTTGTCTTAGCTTTCAGTGTGAGATGTGAAGTATTTAGTTCAACTGGACCTTATGCAATGGCAAGTCTTAAACAAGTCGTGGCCCTGCTAGCATCTCTGCGTCCATCGTACGTAATATATTTGTTTAGGATTCCCGTATATTAGTGTTGGCATCATTAATGGCAAGACATATTCCCTACACCAAACCGACGTAGGCGGGATCTCATAATCAGCGGATCTACGTAGGAACGATGTCATTCGTACTAGCAAAGATATCGCCAGCATTGGATTTCAATAAGACTGCTGCCTAGAAACGCCCGAAAAAATTGAGTGTTATGACAATCCCTTACTCTACAATTTTCATAAATTATAGACATGGTCAGATTGTATGACGTAGTTTCAGGACGAAGACGCATCCATTATTCTATATTTACCCAAAAAACACTCCCAAAACGGGGAGTATATAATTATTTCACGACATAACTCATTAATGTTCTACAATTATTATTATTGTTTAATGAAACTTGGAGACAAGAGAAATTTTACTAGGGCACTGAATCAGTTCAGTTTCGATTCGGCTTTGTCGCAGACTCGAATTTTCTTTGAAGCGTCCAGCAAAGACAGACCCGTGCTTCATTATCTCTAAAGTGCGATATACTGTTAAGGTCCACAGTCCAAAAAACACACTTGATTAAGTATTTGTATCTGTATAACTCTTTAATCCCATTTGGGAAATTTGCCTTTGTGCCATTGCAGCCCAGTTACAACTGGAGCAGGCACGTCGTCGCCACAGTGCAGCAACGGTCGGCGGTTGTTGTTTTTTTTTTGGGGGGGGGGGGAGATGAGGGAGGGGGGGGGGATGGTAGGGATGAATTTATATTTTAATTTTTCCCGGGAAGCGGCCTGTTCGGCCTGCTCTTTACGATTTCCAACTGCCAAGGTATTTTTAACGTGCGCAACGTGCACACGGGCCCTCCGAATTTTTTCGTCCTTATCCGAGAAGACTAGGTACTCGATCCTACTCCCCCAATAGGATCAGGGACACGAAAATATGAGAAAAATCCCAAACCTTCCAACATGCCTGCACCGGCCGGGTTTTGAACCCGGGACCCTCGGCATGAGAGGCGAGCAGACCTCTAGACCACCATTTCCCCCGCTGTACGCGATTATTCCAGTTTGATGTGAATTCGGGTGGACTTAGGCACGGGACAGGACGGACCCTTCCTCGCCGATCTTCATGGACCACTGGACTATTTGTTTTCTGAAGACCAGGTGGACTTAGACACGGCTTAGAACAAACCACTTCCATCTTAGACAGCAGTGCGTTAAGTGGTCTTCACACCGGTGAGTTCTCAATTTTAATCTCAAGAAAATCAACATGTAATCATCTCCACTAATGTAAAATTCTCCCTTCCACTGTCTTTCTGGTATTGAACGAAGGGGTTGTTTATAGAGTGTGTACGCTGAGACAGAGGTGGTGGGAGGGAGGGTGGGTTGGAGAAGGGGAGAGGTGGGGAAGAGGCGTCGGGGAGGGGTAGGTAATAGGGGTCGGGGAGGGGTGGGGAAGAGGGGTCGGGGAGAGGTGGATAAGAGGAGTCGGGGAGAGGTGGGTAAGAGGAGTCGGGGAGAGATGGGTAAGAGGAGTCGGGGAGAGATGGGTAAGAGGGGTCGGGGAGAGATGGGTAAGAGGAGTCGGGGAGAGATGGGTAAGAGGGGTCGGGGAGAGGTGGGTAAGAGGAGTCGGGGAGGGGTGGGTAAGAGGAGTCGGGGAGAGGTGGGTAAGAGGAGTCGGGGAGAGGTGGGGGAAGAGGGGTCGGGGAGAGATGGGTAAGAGGAGTCGGGGAGAGGTGGGTAAGAGGAGTCTGGGAGAGGTGGGTAAGAGGAATAGGGGAGAGGTGGGTAAGAGGAGTCGGGGAGAGGTGGGTAAGAGGAGTCGGGGAGATGTGGGTAAGAGGAGTCGGGGAGAGGTGGGTAAGAGGAGTCGGGGAGAGGTGGGTAAGAGGAGTCGGCGAGAGGTGGGTAAGAGGAGTCGGGGAGAGGTGGGTAAGAGGAGTCGGCGAGAGGTGGGTAAGAGGAGTCGGGGAGAGGTGGGTAAGAGGGGTCGGGGAGAGATGGGTAAGAGGAGTCGGGGAGAGATGGGTAAGAGGGGTCGGGGAGAGATGGGTAAGAGTAGTCGGGGAGAGATAGGTAAGAGGGGTCGGGGAGAGGTGGGTAAGAGGAGTCGGGGAGAGGTGGGTAAGAGGAGTCGGGGAGAGATGGGTAAGAGGAGTCGGGGAGGGGTGGGTAAGAGGAGTCGGGGAGAGGTGGATAAGAGGAGTCGGGGAGAGGTGGGTAAGAGGAGTCGGGGAGAGGTGGGTAAGAGGAGTCGGGGAGAGGTGGGTAAGAGGAGTCGGGGAGAGATGGGTAAGAGGAGTCGGGGAGAGGTGGGTAACAGGAGTCGGGGAGAGGTGGGTAAGAGGAGTCGGGGAGAGGTGGGTAAGAGGGGTCGGGGAGAGATGGGTAAGAGGGGTCGGGGAGAGATGGGTAAGAGGGGTCGGGGAGAGATGGGTAAGAGGAGTCGGGGAGAGATGGGTAAGAGGAGTCGGGGAGAGATGGGTAAGAGGGGTCGGGGAGAGATGGGTAAGAGGGGTCGGGGAGAGATGGGTAAGAGGAGTCGGGGAGAGGTGGGTAAGAGGGGTCGGGGAGAGATGGGTAAGAGGGGTCGCGGAGAGATGGGTAAGAGGAGTCGGGGAGAGGTGGGTAAGAGGAGTCGGGGAGAGGTGGGTAAGAGGGGTCGGGGAGAGGTGGGTAAGAGGAGTCGGGGAGAGGTGGGTAAGAGGAGTCGGGGAGAGGTGGTTAAGAGGAGTCGGGGAGAGATGGGTAAGAGGAGTCGGGGAGGGGTGGGTAAGAGGAGTCGGGGAGAGGTGGATAAGAGGAGTCGGGGAGAGGTGGGTAAGAGGAGTCGGGGAGAGATTGGTAAGAGGAGTCGGGGAGAGATGGGTAAGAGGGGTCGGGGAGAGATGGGTAAGAGGAGTCGGGGAGAGATGGGTAAGAGGAGTCGGGGAGAGATGGGTAAGAGGGGTCATGGAGAGGTGGGTAAGAGGAGTCGGGGAGAGGTGTGTAAGAGGAGTCGGGGAGAGATGGGTAAGAGGAGTCGGGGAGGGGTGGGTAAGAGGAGTCGGGGAGAGGTGGGTAAGAGGAGTCGGGGAGAGGTGGGTAAGAGGGGTCGGGGAGAGGTGGGTAAGAGGAGTCGGGGAGAGGTGGGTAAGAGGAGTCGGGGAGAGGTGGGGGAAGAGGAGTCGGGGAGAGGTGGGTAAGAGGAGTTGGGGAGAGGTGGGTAAGACGAGTCGGGGAGAGGTGGGTAAGAGGGGTTGGGGAGAGGTGGGGGAAGAGGAGTCGGGGAGAGGTGGGTAAGAGGAGTCGGGGAGAGGTGGGTAAGAGGAGTCGGGGAGAGGTGGGTAAGAGGAGTCGGGGAGAGGTGGGTAAGAGGGATCGGGGAGAGGTGGGGGAAGAGGAGTCGGGGAGAGGTGGGTAAGAGGAGTCGGGGAGAGGTGGGTAAGAGGAGTCGGGGAGAGGTGGGTAAGAGGAGTCGGGGAGAGGTGGGGGAAGAGGGGTCGGGGAGAGGTGGGGGAAGAGGGGTGGTAGGGGAAGAAGGGTCGCGGAGGGGTGGTGGGGGAAGAGGGGTCGGGGAGGGGTAGGGAAGACGATAGGGAAGGGTGTGGAAGAGTGGTTGGGAAGGGGTGGGGAAGAGTGGTCTGGGAGAGGGGGAAAAGAGGGTAGGGTAGGGACTTTCTTTAGCGTACAAAAAACACCTACATGAAGGACCATTTTTTTTGTCATAGGGAGTCCCAGCTATGAACCCTACGTCAATCTAACGTAGATTACCGTAAGATTGGTAGGATTGCCATAGGGGCGGGTTATCTTCATCAGACCGACGAAGGAGCGATGTTGTAACCAGCGGATCTACGTGGGAACGACGTTATCCCTATGTGCAAATTGGACGTCAGTCCTACACATGGCGGGGCGCTGTGGGTAAAACCAAATGTACATAGAGGTAAAAGAAGTACGGGGTGGGTGGGTGGGTAGAACAATTTCAGTAATGAGGGTAGGTATTTCTCTTCACCGTACACTCGTAGAAGGGGGTGGTGGGCGGGGGGGGGGGGGGTGAAACTAATATTAAATAACGTAAAATGATGGAAAGCTGGGGTAGCTAGAATGGAGGAAGGGTGCTGATTTTAAAAAAATCCCCCAAAATCGAAGATACGCACTTTATGTATGTCCCCCAAGCGCTTCAATTCCAGTGAGGTTGCCCAGACAATCGGAACAAAGCTATCTTCACCTGCGATTTGTTTGACGGCGTGAATAGAGGGATCATGCTTAATTCATAAGTTTTCCCGGCTGTTGGACACGGCATGTCAATCAATGGAAAGTGCAGGTCAATAGAGAGGGGGAAAAGAGAGAGAGAGAGAGAGAGAGACAGAGAGAGAGTGAGAGAGAGAGAGTGAGAGAGAGAGAGAGGGTTGGAGAGAAAAGGAGCATGAATTTGTTTTATAAGGACATGGTGGCCGGGTTGCTTTTTGTGTCTGGATAAAGTACATTGCGGCATTTCTGAATCTGATGCTGGGCCTTGTGTGATATGTGTTTTTGAGAGACAAAGATCAGGGCCAGACTGACAGACAGATAGATAGACAGACAAACAGACAGACAGATGAGCAGACAGAAAACAGAATGACTGATAGACAGAAAGACAGGCGGGCGGATAGACAGATAAAGAAGAGAGAAAAAGTAAGAGAGAAAGAAAAATATGGTAAACAGGAGGCTGATAGATAGATAGATAGATAGATAGATAGATAGATAGATAGATAGATAGATAGATAGATAGATAGATAGATAGATAGATAGATAGATAGATAGGCCTAGATAGATAGATAGATAGATAGATAGATAGATAGATAGATAGATAGATAGATAGATAGATAGATAGATAGATAGATAGATGTAGATAGATAGATAGATAGATAGATAGATAGACAGACAGATAGATAGATAGATAGAAAGATAGATAGATAGATAGATAGATAGATAGATAGATAGATAGATAGATAGATACATAGATAGACAGACAGACAGACAGATAGATAGACGGATAGATAGATAGACAGATAGATAGACAGACAAACAGATAGATAGATAGATAGACAGATAGATAGACAGATAGATAGACAGACAGACAGACAGATAGATAGATAGATAGACAGATAGACAGACAGATAGATAGACAGACAGACAGATAGATAGATAGATAGATAGACAGATAGACATACAGATAGACAGATAGATAGATAGATAGATAGATATATAGATAGATAGACAGACAGACAGACAGACAAACAAACAGACCGACAGACAGATAGCTACACCTTTCTAACACTACCAATTCCATCATCATCCCTACTACTGCGACAACACAACCACCATAATGTCACAAAATGACTCACCAAAAACCGCTACAACATTTAGCATCTCATCCGTCTGAGACAATTTTAAGCTTCTTTTATTACAAATCTCTCGAGACTACTCGGTACAACGTGATTTCTGCCCTCAAGCGTCCTTAGTAACAAGATTTCATTTTTTTCCCGGTCACTTTGTGCTACTGAAATCAGCACAGTCGAAAAAAGTCGATATTTCTGTCTTGAGGGGAATGGTTCTCTGTAATACTAAAATTGGCTTGATCAATCTTCAAAGAGATTTAGTACGCAAGGGAATGTCTATAACAGCTTCAATCTATATTTCATGAAAACGCTCGCTTTAAATTGTAACTGCTTCTCTCGATCTATATTTGAACTGTTCGTGGTTTAGGTCTTTAGGTTAGGAGGTTTCGCTGCTCTTGGCATTTACACCTCACTTTTCAGGTTTTTATTTTTAAATTTTTCTTGTTGTTGTTTCTGTGTGCGTTTGTGGTAGGGATGAGTTCTTTCGAAACTTTCCTGGGTCAGTGGCCTTGTTCGGTATACTCTTCACGATTTCCAACTGCCAAGGTATTTTTAACGTGCGTAACGTGCACACGAGCCCTCCGAAGTTTTCATCCTTATCCGAGAAGTCTAGGTGCTGGATCCTATTTACCACAGAATGAATGACACGAATCCCCCTCCCCCTAAAAGAAATAAATTAAAAAATTCCAATACGTGTACCGACCGGGGATCGAACCCGGTACCTTCGGCTTGAGAGGTGAGCATCTTGCCCCTGGAACAACGTGTCCCACCCTGTTTGAGTTGTTTTGAATAGAGGTCACATTCTATTTATTGGAGACAGCCTGGAGCCAATCTCTTTTTCATTATTGATTAAAACAGCAACAAGAACAATTAAAGGGCTGAACTTTTAGAACAAAATAATGACTGTGAAATGTGAAAACCACTTTATTTATTCATTTATTTATTTATTATTTACTTTTCTACTTAGTCCCTTATTCGTGTTATTAATATGTGTATCCTAATGAGGTTAATATGCACATTTTTTTTTCGATATTTAAATAAATATTGAGATTGCTGAAGAGCCCTTTCTTTAATCACGAGTGAAAAGGTGTGACTGCGAGAGAGAGAGAGAAAGAGACAGAGAGACAGATAGACAGACAGACAGACAGAGAGCGAGTGATGGGGCCTGGGAAGAAAGAAAGAGAGAGAGAAAAGGAGAGAGAGAACGACACAGAGAGACAGAGACAGGGGGCGGGAAAGAATGTTGTGTGAGAGAAAGAGAGAGAGAGTGGGGGGGGGGGGAGCATCAGTGAAAGAAAGAAAGAAGGAAATAGAGACATGCAGACTGATAGTGTGGGAACTACAGAGGTTGAGAGAGAAAGAAAAAAGAGAGGAATACAATAACGCTGCTTTGCAGGTAACTCACAGACCAGCCCAGTAAACGAACCACTGCGTCTGTTATTCATCTGTCATTCACGAAGAAATCACCGTGTCAAAAAGAAAAAAAAACACGAAAAAAAAATTGACATCATTAAGTATAAATAGCACACCCCCTATTGTTAAACTGCCATTAGAGAGCGGTACAGTCTCTCAGCCTAGCCCTCTAGAACAGACATCAGACCAAGCTATCAGCCTGGTCGAAATGGGATTCCTTTCAAATGTCCCCCCCTCATGGTATCGAGTTACAATACCTTACTTATTATCTCGATCCGCGGTCCACGAGAGATCACGAGCGAGGAGCCCATGAATGTCCGTCCGGTGTTCCAGTTTAAAAGCAGCCCTGTTTTATTTTACCCTTTCTTTCTTTCTTTTTTTTCTTTTTAACATTCATTGAGGGTGGTAGGAGTTTCGAGACTGAGAATTAAATTGTAAGTGGTGATATAGACCCAGGGGTTTGGCTAGACAGCCGTTCTGTGTTCTAGAGAGGGATTGGGTCGTGTATTTATTGGATAGACTCTTGTGGCTAGGCTAATGCTATAGAGCGATTTCTTCATCAGGTTAAGGCGTAAACATAGATAGATCGACAGACAGATAGAGAGATAGAGATAGATAGATAGATGGATAGTAGATATATATGTAGATAGATGGATAGATAGGTAGATAGATAGATAGATAGATAGATAGATAGATAGATAGATAGATAGATAGATAGATAGATAGATAGATAGATAGACAGATAGATAGATAGATAGATAGATAGATAGATAGATAGATAGATAGATAGATAGACAGATAGACAGATAGATAGATTTATAGACAGAGAGAGAGAGAGAACTAGATATTTATCTTTTCTGTACTGTTTTTTTTTTTTTTTAATTATTATTTTCTGTAACGATATTGTCACATTTTTACAATGTCAGGTCGATAATCTAGGTCATGGGATCACCATCTTTGGTCCAGCATCTCAGCCACTGTCCAGCCAGAATCAGAAATCTCACTTTTCTGTCCTAACTTAATTTATCCGGCCGGAACTTATGACATGGAGGCATCTCTAATCCAATCACCGGCCGCCAGATTCTATCAAGTATCACGTCATACGGTGTAAGGTCAGCCAAGTTGTATCGTATACAAGAAAGGCGTGATGTGTTTGTCAATGCAGGCACGCTTGTGGACGGTGTGCGAATGTGTGCGACATGAACACTCTACATTTAGTCTGCATTTCATAGCTCTATCCGAGTCACAGAATGCCATTTCTTCTACCACTGTATTCAACAAATTGCGCGCGTGTAAAAAGGTGCGTGCTAGTGCTTTTCGCTCAGTAAATGAGTGTGTGTGATGAGCATTGTTGCATTGTTGACATCGATAATGCGTGCTCAAATCGACTGACGGATTTATGTCTTGAGTTCTGTATTTCCACACCGTTTTATTTCTCTCAAAGTTTTACAATTTTATGGTTCGTCTATTGAAAAGTAGGATGATTTTTGTTTTTTTGTTTTATAATAATGGCAATGTGAGACCACAACAGGGGTCAAAACCTGACGTCGACTTCAATCTCCCAAATTGGCATTGGGCTGGACATGTGGGAAGGATGAATGATGGTTGATAGACAGAACGCTGCACTCAATGGCCGTCAAGGACAGGTAAAAGAACACGAGGACGACCAGGAAGAAGATGGCAGGGTGATGATTGTTAAAAAGAGAGGGAGGAAACAACATGAATGAGGAAGACAACGGACAGAGAGATATGGACGTCATTGTGTTTGTATGCGTGTTTGTGTACGTGTTTGTGTACGTGTTTGTGTACGTGTTTGTGTACGTGTTTTGTGTACGTGTTTGTGTACGTGTTTGTGTACGTGTTTGTGTACGTGTTTGTGTACGTGTTTGTGTACGTGTTTGTTTGTTGCTAACTTTTTCTCGTCTCTCTCCACCCCCCCCCCGCTCCCCTTTCGTCGTGTTCTCTTCTTACCTCATGCGGCAATCTGTTCGTTCGACCCTCTTCGTTTATGACCATTGCTGCACAGCCATTTATTCTCGCCCCCCCACCCCCGCCCTCTCTCTCTCTCTCTCTCTCTTTCTGTCTCTCTAATTTTCTCTCTTTTTCTCTCTTTCTTTCTCTCTCTCTCTCCAAATCTCTCTCTCTCCTTCTGTCTCTCTAATTTTCTCTCTTTCTTTCTCTCTCTCTCTCCAAATCTCTCTCTCTCTCTTTCTGTCTCTCTAATTTTCTCTCTTTTTCTCTCTTTCTTTCTCTCTCTCTCTCCAAATCTCTCTCTCTCCCTCTCTTTCTGTCTCTCTAATTTTCTCTCTTTCTTTCTCTCTCTCTCTCTCCAAATCTCTCTCTCTCTCTTTCTGTCGCTCTAATTTTCTCTCTTTTTCTCTCTTTCTTTCTCTCTCTCTCTCCAAATCTCTCTCTCCCTCTCTTTCTTTTTTTTCCTCCCTGTCATAATTTTCTTTTTCTTCCTTTATTCTCTCTCTCACTCTTCCCCCTCTCCCTCACTCTCTTTCTCCCTCTCTCTCTTCTTTTTTCTCCTCACTGCCATAGTTTTCCTTTTCTTTCTCTATTATATCTCTGTCCTCCCCCCCCCCCTTTCCTTTCTCCTCCCTGTCATAATTTTCTTTTTCTTCCTTTATTCTTTCTGTCTTCCCCTTTCTCTTTCTCCCCCCCTCTCTCTCTGTATCCGTGCATGTATGTGTGTGTTGGTCTCTCTGTCTGTCTTTCATTCTCTCCTCCCCCCCCCCCTTTTTCCTCTCTCTCTCTCTCTCACTCTCTCTATACCCCTCGAGCACTCAACTCTAAATCCCTGCACAGTTAAAATAAAACCCGTGTGAACTAATTGGACCCTTGCCCTTATTGAATTAGCCTCGTAAAGACTTCCAGCGTCACTTGCCCTGGCCATATGCTCTTCTCTGTGCGTGGGTGCGCGTGCTTGCGCGTATGTGTGTGTTTATATGTAAGTGGACAGTGTCGTTGGTGAGTATGTATCTGTGTGTATCTCCTTTGTATGTGACATATCTGCCCTGGTGCCCTTGTGTCGTTGTGTATGGTAAATTGCACGAGTGAGCCATTAAAATTTTACGTTGTGAGTATAATTGTAGAAAGCTATTTTGAGTGTTATACGGGTGTATGTCTCGGCACTATAACAGTCAGAGTGTGCTAGGACAAAAGAGTTTAGGTCTTTATTGTAGGATGGTCCTTGTCCTTGACATTTACACCTTACTTTTCTTGTTCTTATTTCTGAGTGTTTTTGTGGTAGGGATTAATTTTTTTTAAAGAATTTTGCCCGGGCAGGGGCCTGTTCGGGCTGCTCTTTTCGATTTCCAACTGCCAAGCTGTCTTTCATGTGCGGAACATGCACACGGGCCCTCCGAACTTTTCGACCTTATCCGAGTAGACTAGGTACTCGATCCTACCTCCAATAGGACCAGGGACCGGAACATATAAGAAAATACCCAAAATTACAAAATGCCTCCACCGACCGGGATTCGAACCCGGTACCATCGGCATACATGGCGAGCACCTTGCCTCTAGGCCACCGTGTCCCCTAGGAAAAAGTAAGACAATAGTCACAATATAATAGAAGGATAGGACAGATACGCCCATCTACCACCACGCACACAGAAAAGAAAATACACGTACAAACAAATAAGCAAACAAGAACCAGAACAAAGAATTTGGTATTAATTGTTCATTTGCAGAGAAAACTTTGCAGTATTACTGGCAAGAACACAGAGTGCAGTTTCCTTCTTCCAGGCGGGCTTAACAAGATGGCGTCAGGCATTCAGAAAAGAACCACTTTTGAATAGCGCGCAAAGAGACTGGAAATTCTTCCAACCACTTGTTATAACCGCTTTGTTCACAACTGATGATTTGTCGTAAACGTTGTGAGTGCTTCATTTTTTGTGACTTCAAACAGAGAGTAAACTATGTGTTTATAGAGATATCTCACTTCCACCAAATCGAGAAACTAGGTCGCGACGGTAAACAAGAATTGAAAGAGATCGTATGCACCATAGACAGTAAGCATATCTGTTTACTGTGGTTTGTTCATAGTTTTGGTCTGATTGAAACTATTTAGAGCCGTTTGTAAGTTCGTACGCACAGTGGAAATGCACAAACGGATGTTGTTTACCGCAGCGACCTACTTTCTTCTCCATGCTAACAGTGGTTTCGCAGCGCCTCCCGTGTCTCGCAATGCAAATCGACCTATAGTGAAACCTTTCTATACATACATACATACTCTCTGCTTCAAGTGAAACAAATCCAATAGTGTGTTCCATTTGCGCACTCGGAAAGATTGGCTGTAATCCAAATAGAAGAATTTAATCTCTTGAAAGGACGACCTATTTTAGTAATATCAAAGATACTAGATACAACAAAATGAGACAGCTGGCGCGTTCGGCGTGCACAAATTTCGCACCACTACCTAGCAGCGAATACGCGGACGTCATAAACTTTGCAGTATTTTACAACGCCAAATAGGGAAAATACTTAATTTTGTTGACGGTTCAGCTACCGCTATGCTGCAGTATTGATGTCGCTTATTTTGTAATTAGAGCTTCAATGGCTGTGAGAAAAACTCTGGTCATTTTTTCTTCCTTTTTAGTCTCAGTAGCACCAACAAATCTGCATTATTAAGTTGTCATTTTACCACGCATTCTTTTCATGGCTGTATGCCATCTGCCCCGCCCCCTGTCAGAGGGCAAATTGTGTGCACGATTTTTTTGTAGAGGTGCGAAGAAGGGAGTGTCTCATCTTATCGTTTTTTGTATCTTTGGTAATGTGGTCTTGGAACTCCTGCCAAAAGAAGGAATAAAATCCAAAGTTTCGTAAGAGCACACGTTCTGGGGACGTCAAGTGAAACCAACCAATCGCGTGATCAAACCGTTTGAAATAAGACGTTCATTAATCCCGCCAACGATTGGCTACTATTATATTAATTAGGTCAGCAAAAATAGTATGACGTATTTGGGTTCAGTTCGCTGTCCTTATTTAAAGTACCGCCATTACTTTGAGTTAACTCAGTCAACAAGAGTTGCAGTTCTTGATCATCAAGGCTAGGTAGCTTACGTCCCCTTTGCTTGAGCTTTGGTACTTGATTAAGGCAATAGCCTGGGTATACTTATTTCGTTTCGATGCCTGAAAACGATGGAATCGGATGATTTTTAGAATCGTTTACAACAGGAATTTTACGATTGAGTTCGAGTCTGCGGTTTTATGGGGTATCAGCACGAACGCAGCTGTGTTTAGATCTTTACTTTGGGAGGTTCGCTGCTTTGTTTAGGTCTTTACTTTGGGAGGTTCGCTGCTTTGTTTAGGTCTTTACTTTGGGAGATTCGCTGCTTTGTTTAGGTCTTTACTTTGGGAGGTTCGCTGCTTTGTTTAGATCTTTACTTTGGGAGATTCGCTGCTTTGTTTAGATCTTTACTTTGGGAGGTTCGCTGCTTTGTTTAGATCTTTACTTTGGGAGGTTCGCTGCTTTGTTTAGATCTTTACTTTGGGAGATTCGCTGCTTTGTTTAGATCTTTACTTTGGGAGATTCGCTGCTTTGTTTAGATCTTTACTTTGGGAGATTCGCTGCTTTGTTTAGATCTTTACTTTGGGAGATTCGCTGCTTTGTTTAGATCTTTACTTTGGGAGGTTCGCTGCTTTGTTTAGGTCTTTACTTTGGGAGGTTCGCTGCTTTGTTTAGGTCTTTACTTTGGGAGGTTCGCTGCTTTGTTTAGGTCTTTACTTTGGGAGGTTCGCTGCTTTGTTTAGGTCTTTACTTTGGGAGGTTCGCTGCTTTGTTTAGGTCTTTACTTTGGGAGATTCGCTGCTTTGTTTAGGTCTTTACTTTGGGAGATTCGCTGCTTTGTTTAGGTCTTTACTTTGGGAGATTCGCTGCTTTGTTTAGGTCTTTACTTTGGGAGATTCGCTGCTTTGTTTAGGTCTTTACTTTGGGAGGTTCGCTGCTTTGTTTAGGTCTTTACTTTGGGAGATTCGCTGCTTTGTTTAGGTCTTTACTTTGGGAGGTTCGCTGCTTTGTTTAGGTCTTTACTTTGGGAGGTTCGCTGCTTTGTTTAGGTCTTTACTTTGGGAGATTCGCTGCTTTGTTTAGGTCTTTACTTTGGGAGGTTCGCTGCTTTGTTTAGGTCTTTACTTTGGGAGATTCGCTCCTTTGTTTAGGTCTTTACTTTGGGAGGTTCGCTGCTTTGTTTAGGTCTTTACTTTGGGAGGTTCGCTGCTTTGTTTAGATCTTTACTTTGGCAGATTCGCTGCTTTGTTTAGGTCTTTACTTTGGGAGATTCGCTGCTTTGTTTAGGTCTTTACTTTGGCAGATTCGCTGCTTTGTTTAGATCTTTACTTTGGCAGATTCACTGCTTTGTTTAGATCTTTACTTTGGGAGATTCGCTGCTTTGTTTAGATCTTTACTTTGGCAGATTCGCTGCTTTGTTTAGATCTTTACTTTGGGAGATTCGCTGCTTTGTTTAGATTTTTACTTTGGGAGATTCGCTGCTTTGTTTAGGTCTTTACTTTGGGAGGTTCGCTGCTTTGTTTAGATCTTTACTTTGGCAGATTCGCTGCTTTGTTTAGGTCTTTACTTTGGGAGATTCGCTGCTTTGTTTAGGTCTTTACTTTGGCAGATTCGCTGCTTTGTTTAGATCTTTACTTTGGCAGATTCGCTGCTTTGTTTACATCTTTACTTTGGGAGATTCGCTGCTTTGTTTAGATCTTTACTTTGGCAGATTCGCTGCTTTGTTTAGATCTTTACTTTGGCAGATTCGCTGCTTTGTTTAGATCTTTACTTTGGGAGATTCGCTGCTTTGTTTAGATCTTTACTTTGGGAGATTCGCTGCTTTGTTTAGATCTTTACTTTGGGAGATTCGCTGCTTTGTTTAGGTCTTTACTTTGGGAGATTCGCTGCTTTGTTTAGGTCTTTACTTTGGGAGGTTCGCTGCTTTGTTTAGATCTTTACTTTGGCAGATTCGCTGCTTTGTTTAGGTCTTTACTTTGGGAGATTCGCTGCTTTGTTTAGGTCTTTACTTTGGGGGATTCGCTGCTTTGTTTAGATCTTTACTTTGGCAGATTCGCTGCTTTGTTTAGATCTTTACTTTGGGAGATTCGCTGCTTTGTTTAGATTTTTACTTTGGGAGATTCGCTGCTTTGTTTAGGTCTTTACTTTGGGAGGTTCGCTGCTTTGTTTAGATCTTTACTTTGGCAGATTCGCTGCTTTGTTTAGGTCTTTACTTTGGGAGATTCGCTGCTTTGTTTAGGTCTTTACTTTGGCAGATTCGCTGCTTTGTTTAGATCTTTACTTTGGCAGATTCGCTGCTTTGTTTACATCTTTACTTTGGGAGATTCGCTGCTTTGTTTAGATCTTTACTTTGGCAGATTCGCTGCTTTGTTTAGATCTTTACTTTGGGAGATTCGCTGCTTTGTTTAGATCTTTACTTTGGGAGATTCGCTGCTTTGTTTAGGTCTTTACTTTGGGAGATTCGCTGCTTTGTTTAGGTCTTTACTTTGGCAGATTCGCTGCTTTGTTTAGATCTTTACTTTGGCAGATTCGCTGCTTTGTTTAGATCTTTACTTTGGCAGATTCGCTGCTTTGTTTAGATCTTTACTTTGGCAGATTCGCTGCCTTGTTTAGATCTTTACTTTGGGAGATTCGCTGCTTTGTTTAGATCTTTACTTTGGGAGATTCGCTGCTTTGTTTAGATCTTTACTTTGGCAGATTCGCTGCTTTGTTTAGATCTTTACTTTGGGAGATTCGCTGCTTTGTTTAGATCTTTACTTTGGGAGATTCGCTGCTTTGTTTAGATCTTTACTTTGGGAGATTCGCTGCTTTGTTTAGATCTTTACTTTGGGAGGTTCGCTGCTTTGTTTAGGTCTTTACTTTGGGAGGTTCGCTGCTTTGTTTAGGTCTTTACTTTGGGAGGTTCGCTGCTTTGTTTAGGTCTTTACTTTGGGAGGTTCGCTGCTTTGTTTAGGTCTTTACTTTGGGAGGTTCGCTGCTTTGTTTAGGTCTTTACTTTGGGAGATTCGCTGCTTTGTTTAGGTCTTTACTTTGGGAGATTCGCTGCTTTGTTTAGGTCTTTACTTTGGGAGATTCGCTGCTTTGTTTAGGTCTTTACTTTGGGAGATTCGCTGCTTTGTTTAGGTCTTTACTTTGGGAGGTTCGCTGCTTTGTTTAGGTCTTTACTTTGGGAGATTCGCTGCTTTGTTTAGGTCTTTACTTTGGGAGGTTCGCTGCTTTGTTTAGGTCTTTACTTTGGGAGGTTCGCTGCTTTGTTTAGGTCTTTACTTTGGGAGATTCGCTGCTTTGTTTAGGTCTTTACTTTGGGAGGTTCGCTGCTTTGTTTAGGTCTTTACTTTGGGAGATTCGCTGCTTTGTTTAGGTCTTTACTTTGGGAGGTTCGCTGCTTTGTTTAGGTCTTTACTTTGGGAGGTTCGCTGCTTTGTTTAGATCTTTACTTTGGCAGATTCGCTGCTTTGTTTAGGTCTTTACTTTGGGAGATTCGCTGCTTTGTTTAGGTCTTTACTTTGGCAGATTCGCTGCTTTGTTTAGATCTTTACTTTGGCAGATTCACTGCTTTGTTTAGATCTTTACTTTGGGAGATTCGCTGCTTTGTTTAGATCTTTACTTTGGCAGATTCGCTGCTTTGTTTAGATCTTTACTTTGGGAGATTCGCTGCTTTGTTTAGATTTTTACTTTGGGAGATTCGCTGCTTTGTTTAGGTCTTTACTTTGGGAGGTTCGCTGCTTTGTTTAGATCTTTACTTTGGCAGATTCGCTGCTTTGTTTAGATCTTTACTTTGGCAGATTCGCTGCTTTGTTTAGATCTTTACTTTGGCAGATTCGCTGCTTTGTTTAGATCTTTACTTTGGCAGATTCGCTGCCTTGTTTAGATCTTTACTTTGGGAGATTCGCTGCTTTGTTTAGATCTTTACTTTGGGAGATTCGCTGCTTTGTTTAGATCTTTACTTTGGCAGATTCGCTGCTTTGTTTAGATCTTTACTTTGGGAGATTCGCTGCTTTGTTTAGATCTTTACTTTGGGAGATTCGCTGCTTTGTTTAGATCTTTACTTTGGGAGATTCGCTGCTTTGTTTAGATCTTTACTTTGGGAGGTTCGCTGCTTTGTTTAGGTCTTTACTTTGGGAGGTTCGCTGCTTTGTTTAGGTCTTTACTTTGGGAGGTTCGCTGCTTTGTTTAGGTCTTTACTTTGGGAGGTTCGCTGCTTTGTTTAGGTCTTTACTTTGGGAGGTTCGCTGCTTTGTTTAGGTCTTTACTTTGGGAGATTCGCTGCTTTGTTTAGGTCTTTACTTTGGGAGATTCGCTGCTTTGTTTAGGTCTTTACTTTGGGAGATTCGCTGCTTTGTTTAGGTCTTTACTTTGGGAGATTCGCTGCTTTGTTTAGGTCTTTACTTTGGGAGGTTCGCTGCTTTGTTTAGGTCTTTACTTTGGGAGATTCGCTGCTTTGTTTAGGTCTTTACTTTGGGAGGTTCGCTGCTTTGTTTAGGTCTTTACTTTGGGAGGTTCGCTGCTTTGTTTAGGTCTTTACTTTGGGAGATTCGCTGCTTTGTTTAGGTCTTTACTTTGGGAGGTTCGCTGCTTTGTTTAGGTCTTTACTTTGGGAGATTCGCTGCTTTGTTTAGGTCTTTACTTTGGGAGGTTCGCTGCTTTGTTTAGGTCTTTACTTTGGGAGGTTCGCTGCTTTGTTTAGATCTTTACTTTGGCAGATTCGCTGCTTTGTTTAGGTCTTTACTTTGGGAGATTCGCTGCTTTGTTTAGGTCTTTACTTTGGCAGATTCGCTGCTTTGTTTAGATCTTTACTTTGGCAGATTCACTGCTTTGTTTAGATCTTTACTTTGGGAGATTCGCTGCTTTGTTTAGATCTTTACTTTGGCAGATTCGCTGCTTTGTTTAGATCTTTACTTTGGGAGATTCGCTGCTTTGTTTAGATTTTTACTTTGGGAGATTCGCTGCTTTGTTTAGGTCTTTACTTTGGGAGGTTCGCTGCTTTGTTTAGATCTTTACTTTGGCAGATTCGCTGCTTTGTTTAGGTCTTTACTTTGGGAGATTCGCTGCTTTGTTTAGGTCTTTACTTTGGCAGATTCGCTGCTTTGTTTAGATCTTTACTTTGGCAGATTCGCTGCTTTGTTTACATCTTTACTTTGGGAGATTCGCTGCTTTGTTTAGATCTTTACTTTGGCAGATTCGCTGCTTTGTTTAGATCTTTACTTTGGCAGATTCGCTGCTTTGTTTAGATCTTTACTTTGGGAGATTCGCTGCTTTGTTTAGGTCTTTACTTTGGGAGATTCGCTGCTTTGTTTAGGTCTTTACTTTGGGAGGTTCGCTGCTTTGTTTAGATCTTTACTTTGGCAGATTCGCTGCTTTGTTTAGGTCTTTACTTTGGGAGATTCGCTGCTTTGTTTAGGTCTTTACTTTGGCAGATTCGCTGCTTTGTTTAGATCTTTACTTTGGCAGATTCGCTGCTTTGTTTAGATCTTTACTTTGGGAGATTCGCTGCTTTGTTTAGATCTTTACTTTGGGAGATTCGCTGCTTTGTTTAGATCTTTACTTTGGGAGGTTCGCTGCTTTGTTTAGATCTTTACTTTGGGGGATTCGCTGCTTTGTTTAGATCTTTACTTTGGCAGATTCGCTGCTTTGTTTAGATCTTTACTTTGGGAGATTCGCTGCTTTGTTTAGATTTTTACTTTGGGAGATTCGCTGCTTTGTTTAGGTCTTTACTTTGGGAGGTTCGCTGCTTTGTTTAGATCTTTACTTTGGCAGATTCGCTGCTTTGTTTAGGTCTTTACTTTGGGAGATTCGCTGCTTTGTTTAGGTCTTTACTTTGGCAGATTCGCTGCTTTGTTTAGATCTTTACTTTGGCAGATTCGCTGCTTTGTTTACATCTTTACTTTGGGAGATTCGCTGCTTTGTTTAGATCTTTACTTTGGCAGATTCGCTGCTTTGTTTAGATCTTTACTTTGGGAGATTCGCTGCTTTGTTTAGATCTTTACTTTGGGAGATTCGCTGCTTTGTTTAGGTCTTTACTTTGGGAGATTCGCTGCTTTGTTTAGGTCTTTACTTTGGCAGATTCGCTGCTTTGTTTAGATCTTTACTTTGGCAGATTCGCTGCTTTGTTTAGATCTTTACTTTGGCAGATTCGCTGCTTTGTTTAGATCTTTACTTTGGCAGATTCGCTGCTTTGTTTAGATCTTTACTTTGGGAGATTCGCTGCTTTGTTTAGATCTTTACTTTGGGAGATTCGCTGCTTTGTTTAGATCTTTACTTTGGCAGATTCGCTGCTTTGTTTAGATCTTTACTTTGGGAGATTCGCTGCTTTGTTTAGATCTTTACTTTGGCAGATTCGCTGCTTTGTTTAGATCTTTACTTTGGGAGATTCGCTGCTTTGTTTAGATCTTTACTTTGGGAGATTCGCTGCTTTTGGCATTTACACCTCAATTTTCTTGGTTTTTTATTTTTCTTGTTCTTGTTTCTGTGTGTTTATTGTGGTTGGGATAAGTTTTTCAGAATGTTCCCCGGGCAGCGGCCTTGTTCGACCTGCTCTTCTCGACTGTCAACCGCTAAGGTATCTTTAACGCGCACAAGGTGCACGTGGGCTCCCAGAGTTCTTCCTCCTTATCCGAGAAGACAAGGCGATCGATCCTATCTACCATAGGATCAGGGACAGGAATCCCCCCCCCCCCCCAACCAAATTCCACATGCCTGCACCCTATACTTTTGGCACGAGAGGCGAGTATCTTACCTCTACATCAACCCGTCCCCCACGAACGTAGCTCTAAGTTGCCCCAAGCACGTTTAAGAAGCAGTTCTTTAAACCGAGTGAGAGGGGGGGGGGGGGGGGTAAGAGGTTCTAGTTTTCATCC
>OZ007584.1:31190951-31193451 GCA_963931925.1 Onchidella celtica
CTCTCGCACATGCCATTAGCCTGCGGATGATAAGGGGTGGTAGTGATGGGTTGTATGCTGAATAAGCGGAACAATTCCTTCATCATCTGCGACGTAAATTGCGCGCCCCTATCAGACAGAATTTGCTCTGGTATTCCTACCCTAGCGAAAATTGCAAACAACGCTTCCGCGACTGCCTCAGACGTTATGGTCCGCAGAGGAACCGCCTCTGGCCATCTCGTAGCATTACATATGACCGTTAAGAAAAATCGATTCCCCCTATCGGTCGCTGGGTGAATGGGGCCAACAAGGTCTATCGAGACCTTTTTAAACGGTTCCGAGACCGTGGGGATCTTCTGAAGAGGAGCCTGGGGTGTACGACCCTTATGCGTCGTCTTTTGGCACGCACTGCACGTCTTACAATAGACCTGCACATCTCTGTGGATCGATGGCCAGTAAAAATTTTTAAGAACCCTTTCTTTGGTTCTAGCTATCCCCATATGACCCGCTAACGGGACATCATGTGCCAAATGCAATACTGTTGCGATCAGCAACGCTGGCACAACGACCTGCTTTAAAATGGAGGGCACCGTTACATACTTACGGAACAGAATGCCCGCCTGAACAATAAAGGAGGACGACCCGTTCTTATATCTCCTCGTTTTCTCGGTTCGCGCTTCCCCAAAACATGGGTTTAATGATGGGTCCTCCCTTTGTAATCTCGCCAAGCGCTCTGGCGTGATATCTAGGTTGACCGCTGGCGTCGCCAAAGGTCTAATCTTATCTTTATCCGCTACCCGTCGACGTGTTTCGACCGCGGCGCAAAAGTCAATACCCTTTGATTGCGACCATGCTTGCACGTTCTCATCGGAAGGGGAAACCACCCGTGACACATTCCCAATGATGAGCTGGGCGCCTGGAAAACAACCAACGACTGCTTCGACTTCCCCGCTAAGGAAAGGTGTATCTATCATTATTCTTGCCATGGGTAATTTCTCAATGGCCCCCGAAAATTGGATGCACGGGACAGTCTCACCTGTAAGCTGTGAATCCCGAATGCAATCCCTATGCACTCCCACAACGGTAGATCCTGTATCTCGTAAAACCGAGACCGGTTCGTCCCCAACAAACCCCGGATAAACCCTAAGACCACCTCCTGTATGACATGAATTTATAACGGGGATCTTTCTCCCACAAGGTAAAACACCGGAAGATAATAACTTCTCACAACTGGGACACTTAGAATACTGTCCGCCTCCGTTGTCCGATGTAACACACGCAGCCGCATGATGAAATTTATTTGGGGAACATGGACTGGAGCTACTGTCCACGTTCGCCGCTATCCTACCTGCAGGGCAGTTCACGCTGATCTGATCCGCTCTACCGCAGTTCCAACACTTCGCGGCCCTACACTCGCGCGAAAAGTGACCCGCGCGTCCGCAAGTCCAACACTCCGCTCCCTGTGCTGCCCTAGGCCTGGGTCCCCGTGACCCCTCGCGACCGGAACTAAAGTCCCTATGCCGTCGTTCATCGGCAAAGGTCACAACTCGCCCCCGGCCATTACCGCGACCTAGCCCTCCTGCTCGGTCAAACTTACCGGATCCATATGCCGGTGATTGGTGATAGCCCCTATGCTGCCCCTGGGCTTGCCCGCTATAGGCACCACGCTGACGCGACCTGTCCCTAAGTCCTGCCGGCGACCCCTCGACAACGGCGACGTACCCAGCATCTTGGACGTACGCCCTGGCGACTGGTTTGGACGGATGCGCCGTACGGTATGCCTCCGCCAACTTAGACGCCTCCTGCACCGTCGCGGGTTCGTTCTCTTTCAGGAAAGCCACCAGATCTTTGTGGCACGACGCGTATAGCTGGTCACGGATCATTAAGTCTTTCAGTTTAGCAAAGTCCGTGCCCACATGCGCCAAGTCTACCCAGTTCGCGAAATACTCCGTTAGTCTCGCGACGAAGGCAGCAAAGTCCTCCCTGGTATCTGCACGTGCTCGCCTAAACTGCTCCCGGAAATATTCCTCGGTACGCGCAAATCGGCGAAGCAGCAAAGCCTTCAGCTTATCGTAATCTTGCACGTCTTCGCGCTGTAGCTCTTTAAAGTAGGTTAACGCTCGCCCCTGCAATAGCGATGCCAGGTACGTGGCCCATAATTCCTTATTTTCCCCCCATTGCAATTGTGCGTTCAGTTCGAACCTGTAAAGGAAGGCGTCTATGTCGTCCTTCCGGTCGTCGAACGTAGGGAGCTTAATCCTAACGCCACCTTTATTGTGTACCTGCCGCTCAACTGTTTCTGTTGGCGCATTCTTTTTGATTTCCAACTCGGCGATCTTTACTTGCGCCTCTATCTCCTTTAACCTTATCTCCCTTTCCTGTTCCCTATCCTGTCTCTCCTGTCGCTGAGCTTCTAACTCCTTTAACTTAAACTCTCTTTCCTGCTCCTTATCCTTAGCCTCTCTCTCCTGTTGCTTAAACTCCCTTTCCTCCTCCTGAGCCTTAGCCTCTTTTTCTCGCT
>OZ007584.1:31198451-31243451 GCA_963931925.1 Onchidella celtica
TATCCCCCATACATGTCTTAAACACAGAAATCATAACGACCTTCACAGCTACATTTAAATTAATAAACAAATAAATAGATAAAAAATAGATTAACAAACACATTGTCATAATTAAGTTTGAAATGCGTAGCCGCTCGACAAAATGAGGCACATTTCGGCACTACCCGATGAGAGAAAATCATTAAAAGGCATTATAGGGTCAGTTTTATCGCTTTTGCCTTTTCAGTATTTTTGAAAAGTTTAACCGCTTTACTATTCCTTTTCCAAATGATAATCCTGTTTAGGAAGGGTAAATGCCTCAAAATTGACTTTGAATTGAGTTATTATTAATAATCCCGCCGTCCGACGCTGCATTGTGGCGACGGCGTTCCTGCTCAAGTTATAACTGGGCTGCAATGGCACAAAGGCAAATTTCCTAAATGGGATTAAAGAGTTATACAAATATACAAATACAAATTTTGATGAAAAGTTGAAAGTTGACAAGCGTTTTTCTCAAAACTATGGCTGTGTCACCTCCTGTCTTTGATAGGCCATAACTTCTCTGCTAATAAAATTGCAGCAATATTTTCTTTACCAAATGAAAGAACTTTGAATAACCTGTTTGTTGTACCAATATCTCCATACCAGCAAAATTCACGAAGTGCCTCATTTGGTCGGGCAGCTATACAAATAAATAAAGACATAGATGAATAAATAATAAATAAATAAATAAATAAAATCATAGGTTCTGTGTGTTTAATGGAATAATTTCACAAAAAAATAATCATTACGTCGCATTATTTTAAGACTAAAACTGTGTTTAATTATCGAAAAGTTTGAATTTCCACCTGTGGCTTTGTCAATGCCTTACATTAAACGGTTGTCAGTACTTTTATTTTCTCTTGTTCCTCCTCTCTCCACCCCCCACCCCCCCCTCCCCTCCCCCACCCCCTCCCCAACCGGCAACTCATAGTTTCTACCATTCCGTCCCCTGACACACAGGCATGCCCACACACAAACATACGCACACTCAAATACACACACATATATGCCCCACACAAAAATACACGCACAAACGTACACAAAACGCCTACACAACGTCAGACACACCTACAGACTTACGCACATACGCGCACACACATACACACTCACACACACAAACCTTGCCCTGTTCCTCACAATTCCATGTAACAATTCTGTCCTCATTTCACTTAATACCTTGTGTAACCAAAACAACTACACTAAGCGATCTATATCTAGGTAACTAACAGGATTGCGTTAGCCCACTAAGACAAATAGCAATTTTGAGAAAAGAGCCCATCTTAACTAGCAAATTCAGACATAGACGGAAGCCAGACGTCCACGTCCAATCCTCTTACATGACGTCACGAGGGGGGGGGGGTGTAATTGGGAGAAATGGGGGGGGGGGGGGGGTCATAATATTGCCAGTGTCCGTGGGCTCGAGTTCATTAATTTGAAATCTCTCGTTTTTGTTTTTTGTTTTGTTTTTCGAGAATGAGACAGGGGGGAGGTCGAGAGGAGAGACTGAGAGAAAGAGTTAGAGGGAGAAGTGAGGGTGGAGAGGGGGAGATAGTGAGGGAGTCGGGGAGAGAGAGTCAGAGAGACAGACAGAGAGAGAAGAGAGGGAGACAGTGACTGAAGCAGAGAGAGGGGGAACGAGAGATGGGGAGAGAGAGAGAGAGAGAGACAAAGAGAGAGGGAGACTAAGAGAGAGGGAAAGGGAGAAAGCGGGAAGAGATTAAATGCAGCGAGACGGAGGGAGGGAGAATAAAGAGACAGAGACAAGCAGTCAGACAGATAGAGAAACTGGCAGATAGGCAAACTCGCAGACAGAATGAGAGATAGAAAGACAAAAATAAATAAAACAAGTTGTCATAACAACGGTATATTTCATAACATCTCTACAACAACATAGTTTCTACCTTTCCATTTTGCCTCAAAATGTGAAATTTCTTTCCCGTGAAAAATGCATGCTTTTGTAGGCCTGAACTCAGCTTTAGCCGAAGTCTCCAAATGCTTTCAGGAATTTCCACTCCCTTGAGGTTAGGCTGAACTCTTTCTGTCAAGATTTCTATATATTTGTCTGTCTGATTTAGCTTTTTTCTTTTAAAAAGAAAAAGAGCTTGTATGCATTAGCAGAGTCGAAAATCAGAACCTAATGGACTAGTGAATCAGTTGTTTAGGTCTTTCATTTAAGAGGTTCACTGTTTGTTTGTTTTTTTCATTTACATCTCTCGTCGTTTCTTGTTTTCATTTTTCTTGTCCTGGTTTCTGTGTGCTTTTGTGATAGGGGCTACGTGTCCTTTTTTTTTTTTTTTGTTTAGAATTTTTGCCTGTCAGCGGCCTTGTTCGGCCTGCTTTTCTCGACTTTCAACTGCCGGGGTATCTTTAACTTGCGAAACGAGCACACGAGCCCTCCGAGTTTTTCGTCCTTATCCGAGAAGACTAGGACGTGCTTGACCCTACCCACCTACCTACGGTCGCCGCTCGGGAAATTCCGTAAAGAAAAACGACACAGCCCGAAGCTCGTGTTTCCAGTCTGGTTAATTTATTAGTCTGTGGGCCACACTGAATTTCTGACTCTCGGCGTTCATCACCCACAGTGATACTCAACCAGCTATGTCAAAAGAGAGACATAAAACAAAACTTCGGGTCACACTTTTCAAATCCACTCAAACGAAAATGCCACACTTCTTTCCCGTCTCAAAAAAAAATCGTAAATAAATAACTATAATTGTTAAGGTTGAATCTTCTCCAAAATGGATTTGTCCACGTACGTTGTCGTCACAAATTCAGACAGTGCACAAAATGTCATAATTTTGTTCACGTAGCCAAGATAGTTTCTAGCTCCCTTACAGAATGATTTTCAGTATTATTTCGACAATGCGTTTTTTAAAACAACTATAACAATTTTTATTCTTTCAGATTTTATGTCCACTTGTCAACATTGTAGCCATAAATAAAGGCTAGACAATATTTCGGCCAATCCCCCCAAAAGTAATAACTATGGGATACAGCTGAAATGTTCATGATCATTGTCGTTTACAACTGTCTGCCCTTTCTCTTGCCATGACGTCAACCCTCACGTCGCGTTCAGATATTATGCTGGTCAGTTTTATTTAAACCCGCTGTGCTTTTGTATTCGTTCCGAAATCAAGACTCGTAGCGAAGAGAATCATGTCTGTATTTCGTCAGTTTTTGGCTCAGACTTCAAATTTCTTTGAATCAAGTAGACTTTTCACTTTCACCAGTGCGGGCAGTGCATTTAAACTCCAACGGTCACACAACAGAGACATGACGGATTTGACTCAGCGGGCGGCGGGGATAGTACCTTAGGTCAACCTGGCACTCACAGTGCATGCACAGCGATCACTCATTTTTGATGCTATTTATTTACCACCAGCACCGCCCCCCCCCCCCCCCGAAAAAAAAAACACCACGTCTAAAACCCTGATAATTTATGGTAACAATAAGTATCACGCCCCCCTCCCCCCCCCCCCCCTCTCCATCCAACTTTTAAATATTTTTTTCCTTCCAGCAAATTGCGCCAGCTGCCGACTTAGTTCGTTCGTTCATTCCTTCTTTCTCTTTTTCTTTCTCTCCATTCTTTTTTTTCCTTCATTTTTTTCCATTCTTTCTTCCTGTCCTTCGTTCGCTCTTTCTGTCTCTCCTTCTTTCCATTCTTTCTTTCTGTCGTTACTTCTTTCTTTCTTCATTCCTTCTTTCCATTCTTTCTTTGTGTGTCTTGCTTTCTCTCTTTCCATCTGTCTGTCTTTCCTCTTTTCTATCTTTTTTTTCTTCCTTCATTTCCCTCTCTCTCTCTCTCTCTCTCTCTCTCTCTCTCTCTCTCACCATCACCTCCTCTTTCTTTCTTTCTATCCCCCTAATTTCCCACCTTCCTTCCTTCCTTCTATCTGGATTTTCCTAACCACAATAACAAAATCTCGCGAGAAAATACATTTTCGGTTTTGCAATTTAAACCAAAAAAATGATTAATAACATTTTCACTTTTTTTTTTGCCCATTGCCGTCCACATGTTGCCGGCCTTAACTTAATCATAAATATTGTTTCCTAATATTGTAACGGAACAACCTCTGCATTTTGAATGGATATTCGATCCAAGATTTTAAGAACACTGGAAAGGAATCACGGAGATCCATAACCTGGGTGTGGCCTGCTACAACCACTACCATCAACATCATGTTCATCATCTTTAACAACAACAACAAAATCAAAATCACTAGAACCATCACCACAGCCACCACCACCACCATCGTCATCCTCATTAACAACAAGAACAAATTCAACATCACCATCATCACCACCACTACCACAATCACATCCGCGTTAACAACAATAACATCACTACAACGGCCACCACCACCACCATCATCGTCATCATCATTTACGACAACAACAACAACAATTTTAACATCACCATCAACACCACCTCCATCATCACATCCTCATTAACAACAACAGCAACAACAACAATATCAACAGCAACGTCAACAACTTCACTACAACCACTACCGCCACTTCCACTATCTTCATCATCATCATTGTCATCGCCACCTATCATTATCAACTTCAACAACAACAAAATCAATATTACTGCAACCACACCACCACCACCACCATCATCATCATCACTAGTACAACCACCACCGCCACCACCGCCATCACCATCATCATCACCACTGAAACCACCACCACCACCAACAACGACACCAACAACGATGTCAACACTGCCTTCAGCAGCCAGCATTTCTGTGACTCATTCAGCAGCAAAGAAATGAAAAACTGAATTGCTTAGCAAGGCGGTTAAAACGATGCTGCATCCAACTCTAAATTTGATTAAATTGAAGGGAACACCTCAATTCTGGGCCAGTGGTTCCCACATTTTTGTCTTTGGGTCTTTCATTTAGTAGCTTCGCTGTCCTTTGCATTTACATCTCAGATTTCTTGTTCTTGTTTCTGTATGTTTTTATGGTAGGAATTTTTTGAATTTTTCCCCGGCAGCAGTCTTGTTCGGCCTGCTCTTTTCGACTTTATGCTGCCAAGGGCTCTTTAACCTGTGCAACGTTCACATGGGCCCTTCGAGGTTTTCGTGTTTATCCGAGAAGACTAGGTGCTCGATCTTATTTACCATAGGATCAGGGACAGAATTTTTTCCCCCCAAAAACTCCAACATTACGGCACTGATCGGGGATCGAACTCGTGCCTCCATCATGAGAGGCGAGCACCTTGCCTCTTGACGAACGTTTCCCCCCTGTTTCCAGATTTTTGGAACAACTGGATTGGTTTTACAAGGCAACGATTTCGCACACCTCAGAGACAAACGTACAGGCCATGAGGCGAAAGTCTTAACTTGTCTGTAATATCGTTTTCGCCCTCCCTATCTTAATAGGTTAGTAACACGTGTGCCATATTTTGTTAAGGTTCGTTACAATGTTACTTCATAGTATGCCTGTTACTGAGTAATACACAGTTTATGGAATGACGAGTTATACGTTAGTTGTGTGTACAATGTTTGTGCTCTTAAATGCTCTTCGTCACGTGATAATACAAGGGTCTTTATCTTACTTTATCGTTAAACTTAAGTTTCGTGTTTTGTTTTTTAAACCTAAATACGACTAGGATAATATTTCTTTTTAAAAAAAAAATTAAAAAATATTGTCATTTGTAATCTAGCACATTCTATGGACAGATACTGCGTTTCACACAAATCCTTTATGTGAAAACATAATTTCTTTTTTTTTTTCTGTTAAGAGTGTCAATTCTTCTGTTTGGGTTAATTTGAATTTTGCATACATACAAAACCCCCAAATATTTCAGCTTTCAGTATTTATTATGACTTGCATGCACAATAAAATTCTATTTACGCAAAAATGTGCGAGACTTTGAAATGCCCAAAACTGATGATTAATTTGGGATTTAAATCTGTATTAGAAGTTGCCTGCGAAAAAAAAAAGAAAAGCAAATTCTCCTGTGGGTGTTGCGAAACTGACTGACACGCTACATAACAGTCTTGGTCTTCTCTTTAGTTCGCTTTGTATTATTTGGGTTTTATTTCTCACGCAGGGTTTTGCAACATACAACCTTTTCTTTTTGCCCAATTTTGACTTTGCTTATAGCCCTGCTGCGACCCCACGGTTTTTCTTTGGTTTTTATGATATTTCGTACATAACAGTCTGCGTCCAAGTGTTTTGCTGATTTTGTCCATAGCATCCGCTCGGCTCCCCTATTTTTACGGAAAATGACGTATGAAAAACGAATACTATACCCGCAAACGTTAAACGTCGAATATCTCTGCTGTGCAAAAAAGTGGAATCTGGAATCAAACAAGTCCTGAGCTCCCGATCGTTCTGTTAGCTTCTTTTCTGAAATGTCTCCTGTGACATGGCAGTTTCGTAGAACATCCCTGGAACCATGGAACGAAGCTGATGGATCATTTGGGCCCCGCTGAACCCTTCTTTTGAGAACCACTGCTTTAGGCTCTAGAATGGAAGGAGAGAAGTGGGTTGGGGAGAGGGGGGAGTGGAGATGAGTAGAAAATGGATGGAAAGAGAGGCAGAGATCTGGAAGTTATTAACGCCCCGAGGAAAGAGGTATGCGGAGTTGAAACGGGCATGACGTAGAGGTATATGAGGAAGATTTAAGATCTCGAGATAGACAGATCACTGTAAACAACACACGCATGCATTAGTACTGACGGCGCACTGCGTCAACTCCGTGTTGAGACTGTTTTGTCTCAGTGGGCGAGGTCGCTATTTCTGACATCTGTCTCAAGACAGTCTTTACGCGCTGGAACTACTCTCAGACAGATGTGTTTAAGTCTCGCCTGTGAGCGATTTCTCTCTTACATCCATGGTCCACATCTGGGGACACCGTGGTCTAGAGGCAGGGTGCTCGCCTCTCATGCCGAAGGAACCGAGTTCAAATCCCGGCCGGTGGAGGCATGTTGGAATTTTTGGAATTTTCTCATATTTTCCTGTCCTTGATACTATGGGAGGTAGGATCGAGCACCTAGTCTTCTTGGATAAGGTTAAAAAAAAAACTCGGAGGGCCCATGTGCACATTGCGCACGTTAAAGATACCTTGGCAGTAATTGGAAATCGAAAAGAGCAGGCCGCTGCCCGGCAAAAATTAAATAAAATGCATCCCTAACACTCTCTCCCCTCCCCCCTCATCTGCCTCCCATCCCCCCAGCCCACCCCCCCCCAAAAAAAACCGCCTACCTGCGCTGCACTGTGGCGACTACGTGTCTGCTCCAGAAGTAACTGGGCTGCAATGACACTAAGGCAAATTTCCCAAATGGGATTAAAGACGTATACAAAAAAAGAAAAATTCAAAAAAAATCTCTCGTTCCACTAGTTAACTCAAGGCAGCTTTAACGCACTCGAACTAGTGAGACACACTAATTGCTTCAGTATCGCCAAGACGCCAGTAGACGAGGACCTGTTTAACTCAATAGTTCAAGTCTCACGCTAAAAACCATGACGGAACAGACTCCAAACCGTGAGTCACCAGACTTGTACAGAAGGAAACATAGTTATGGATATCTTGCCATTCATTTCTCATGTTCTTAAAATTAATATCATTTCCCTAATTTAAATTTTTACGGTAAATTCGCAACACATAATTAGGGTACAAAACAGTTCCTAAATCTTTAGATTTCTTTAAGCACCGTAAAAAAAAAAACCCATCTCTAACACTATTTTATTTATTTTTTAGGTTTTTTTTTAAATTTCAGTAAAGATTTGTTTAGGTCTTTATTTCAGGAGGTTCGTTGTCTTCGTTATTAGTCTGTGTTTCATCGTATCGTTTGAGTATTATTTCTTACTCGAGGCTTTGCTCCATACAACTTTTTCTTTTTGCCACTTCTTGCCATCATTTTTATTGCAGGGTAGTTTCGAGGTTTAAGGTACTTATATGTTCACTGTCTAACTTTATCATACTTACAGTCTCATTAGGAAAAGAAGTTAGATTAAATCAGAACTGTGAAACAGCCTGATAACTGCCACAACGCATTCTAATAAAGAGTCAATGTGTGCATTTGTTGTACCTCTTGTACATAATAAAAAATCTCCAGCCTTTTTGTGTTTTTGTTTTTGTATTTTTTTTTGGGTCAGAAAATGGAACGAACAAGAACTTCGGTCATGAAACTTTATTTTATAAACCAGATGTTAGGACGTGAATTTATTAGCTTACAAAATTGTAACCAAGAAAGAAAGATAAAGCATATCTATTTCATTGTAAAAAATGATTCTAAAAAGTGAATTACGTTCTTTTTCCGTAACACGAACCAATCATTGTAATACCCCTCCACTTCCCAAACCATCCAAACTACTTCATCATCTCAACTCCGTCGACATCATCACCATTTCCCACAGCAACAACCCCATTCTACAAGCACTCACGACCCAACCTCTACGCGTTGCCTAGCGCATGTCTTTGCACACCAGTCGAGTGCACTCGTTCGCACCAATAAACACTGCACGTCGGTTACACGGAAAACGACCTGTCTCTCCCATAGCAATCAACAATGGATTGAAGACATCAGTTTGAACTCTGGGCGGTATCGATAGCACGAATCTGGACTTTCCTAAATTTCAGTTTGAGTTAAGCAGAGAGTATGTATTTATAGAGAGATCTCACTTCCGCCAAATCGCGAAACTAGGTCATTGTGGGAATGAGGATTGAAAGAGACCGTCTTCCCCAAAAATAGTGTCCATTTGTGCTTGTTGGGACCAGCAGAGGAAAAGAGGACACTCCTAAACAAAATCAGGAAAAGGCAGGGAATATTCTTTGGACATGTAATGAGAAGACGAGGACTGGAACATTTAGTAACAACAGGGAAATTCAATGGAAGAAGAAGCCGGGGACGACAACGCATAAAGATGCAGGACGACCTAAAGGCCTGGCTGGGAATGTACACCACCAACGACGTCATCGGGCTACGGAAAACCGCCAGAGATGGAGGGCCATGATCGCCAACGCCTGCCGGCAGGGCACCTAATGATAAGGATGATATCTGTTTACTGTGGTTTGTTCATATTTTTTGGTGATTGAAACTATTTAGAGCCGTTTGTAAGCTCTTACGCCCCGTACAAACGGGTACTGTTACCCCAGCGACCTACTTTCCGCTCCATGCAAATAGTGGTTTCGCGGCGCCTCTCGTGTCTCGCAGTGCAATTCGACCAATAGTGAAACCTCTTTGTACATACCAACTCTCTGGTTTGAGTTTGGAAATAGCACCTCGACACAATAACGGTGACATTGTGCTAGTAAGAAGCAAGGCGATAGACAGAATATAACAGAAAGATAGGACACGAGGAGACCCTATTTAGGGGACAGAGTGGCCTAGAGGCAAGGTGCTCGCCTCTCATGCCGAAGGTACCGGGTTCAAATCCCGGTCTGTGCAGGTATGTTGGTATTTTGGTATTTTTCTCATATTTTCCCTGTTCCTGATCCTGTGGTAGGTAAGAACGAGCACGTAATCTTCTCTGATAAGGACGAAAAATTCGGAGTTCCCGAGTGCACATTGCGCCCGTTAAAAAATACCTCAGCAGTTTGAAATCGAAAAGAGCATGGGCAAACAAGGCCGCTTCCCCGGGCAAAGTTCTAAAAGAAAAAATCCAATCTCTACCACAGCAATAAAAATAAAATCAAGAAAAAGTGAGGTGTAAATGCCAAGAGCCGCGAACCTCCTAGGACAAAGACCTAAACACAGGAGAGCCTACCAGAAGCCTCCGCCAATCAGCCGCGACCCCAGTGAAATTGTTGACATATAACTGGAACTAGGCGAGAGCTGAGACATGCTGGACCCCCCTGGGTTTTAGTGTGAGAATTGAACTTTGAACGTTAGCCGCAGTGCGCACAGGCCGATTTTGATCGGTAAAACTAGTTGAATGATGACGTCACGATATTCAGTTTAAATCACAGACTAATAAATTAACCAGACTGGAAATACGAGCTTCGGGCTGTGTCGTTTTTACGGAATTTCCCGAGCGACGACTGTATAATCAACATGGCCGCCACTCGGGAAATTCCGATTCTAGTTCTATCTGCAGTAGAAATTTCTTTGTATTTGTCAAGATTGGTTGTACATGTATAATTTCTTGGTGCGGAACCAAACTTCCGCGTTCAATAGGCGCGTCAAAATGGTGTCATTCAACATTGTAGCTATGCTGAAGCGTCGGTCGTTACCGTAAACCTAATATGGCGGATGGTTCATGACCTTTCGCTGTTTTGTGACGTCACACAGTGGGATCATCCAGTCTGGGTATTTTATTAGTCTGTGGTTTAAATGAAAAGGTGGCCAGTGTGAGATGCCTCATTGAAACCAGAGAGTATGTATTTGTGACGAGATCTCACTTCCGCCAAATCACGAAACTAGTTCGCTGCGGTAGACAAGAAATTGAAGAATTGAAAGAGACCGTCTTCACCAAAGATAGTGTGCATGTCTGTTTATTGTAGCTTGTTCATATTTTAGGGTTGATTGAAACTATTTATAACCATTTGTAAGCCCCAACGCCCCTTGGAAATGCAAAAACTGGTATTGTTTACCGCAGCGACCTACTTTCCGCTCCATGCTAACAGTGATTTCGCGGCGCCTCCCGTGTCTCGCGGTGCAACTTGACCAATTGTAAAAACCTCTCTATACTGTATACATACTCTCTGGTAAAGCCAACTATGGTGACGTCACTATTCAACAAGTCAAGCAATCAAAATCGTTTAATGCGTGTCTAAGATCAGTGTCAGATGTAGATCATGGAGTTAAAACGAGTTCACGCCCATTGGTGAGTCTGAAACAAATCTTTTCTCGCTAGTTGATGCAAAGGAAGTTCAATCTGAGTCAAAACCGTCCGAAAATATAATTAATTCAAAACGATACTAGTCAAACTATCGGCATGAAAATCTTTTACCAGAAAACATTTCATAGTTTCGTTCTGGACAATAAACTTTATATAAACTATATTACTTCTGAAAAAATGCATTATGCACGTATATTACGAGTTTGTCTTTCTGTAATAATCATTGATCACTGTGAAAGCAACGATTTAATGGGACTAATAATTTAAACTTACTTTTTTTTTCCTATTGAGTGGAGACTGGATTTTCAATTTTGGTGTAAAGTCGTAGCAGCTGTTCATTTCATACTCGTTTTTTTTTCCCCGACAACCAACATAGAGGAACGACTTTGTATATCCAGAGCTTATGATGCATCATTTTCATTTCCTTTCCATTGAAACAGTTTTTTTAATCATTATTTCTTAAGCCAAGCTATGTTACCTAATACTTTCTGAGTTTTTTTAAAAATTTATTTTAGCCCATATTTTAATTTTGTTCCAAACCCCTCTGCTGCCTATATTTTAAAAAAAAATAAAAAAATTGTTTGTCACATAATTAAGTCGTAGCTGTTGAGAAGTATAATTAAGAAGGCAAAATTATTGTCTGTAAAAATATTTTCTGTTTTTTTTTTTTTTTTGTGATCAGAACATCAGTCTACGGCACCACAGTTAAAATAAAACACTTTCGTCTGAACCAAAAACTGTTATATATGATATCTCAGCCCAATGAGGCATAAAAAAAAAAAAAATAGATCCAGACTAAATTAAGACTCCCATAGAATATTTCAGCCTGTCAGAATAAAAAAAAATCATACAACAAACAAACAAAAGCAACAACAACGGAAAACACTAATTAGGATGTAAAAACTGGCCGTTTTTTTTTGGGTCTGTCCTGGACTTAATTATCAATTGTCCTTCCTTTTCTCCAATGTACAATAACAATTGAAGGGGTTGGAAAAATAAAATGGGTCTGATTGCCAATTGTTCTTAGATCACTTTAAATTCTAAACTCCTCAATTTGAGGTCGGGTTCAGAATTTCAAGGGATCTAAGTGCAATTGGTACTTAGATCCCTTCTAATAGTAACCCCTAAATCAATGTAAAAGTGGGTCTTGGTAAGTTTTGTTTACTTAAAAAATACCATCATGTCATTTTTAATGTTCATTTGTGTGTCTTGTAATCAAAATTGTTTTCTCTTTAATCTTCATTTGGCAAAGTGAATACCACCTGGCATTCTTAATAATCTAATTACGGCCATTTTGTTTTCCCTTTGGCCAGGTAAAATAAGACGATTGGCCAAAATATTATTTGGGGATAAAAATTCATAATGAAAGAAAAGATTAGGTTTAGCTAAATTCGCTACTACAACCTGACCCCTAGTGACCTGGCCGGAATAACATTTTCTGTTCATCTTCAACCCCCACCCCCCCCCCCCCCCAACCCCTCCCCAACCAAACACAAAACCTTACTAAGTTCATCTGACAATCGCAACCTCATTTCATTATTATAAAACAGCAAAGAATAGGGTAAACGGATCTATGTCTTGGTAAGAACAGTACCGCCTTATCTCACTAGATACAATGGCAGTCTTAACTGGCCGGTCAGATCTAGCCTGAAAGGAGACAGTCACAGAGGGGGCTCAAAAGATTGCCAACGTCTGTGGGCCGGAGTTCAGTATTTTGAGATCCCTTTCTCTTGTTTCACGGCTTTTTTGTTGTTGTTGTTTTGTTTTTTTTGTGTGAGAGAGAGAGAGAGAAAGAGAGAGAAAAAAAGAGGGAGAGAGAGAAAGAGAGAGAGAGAAAGACAGCAACATTGAGAGAGGGAGCAAGAGAGCGAGACAGAAAGAAAAAGAAAGAGAGAGAGGCAGAAAGAGAGAGAGGGAGAGAGAGAGACAGAGAGAGAGAGAGAGAGAGAGGGAGAGAGAGAGAGAGAGAGAGAGAGAGAGAGATATTGGACTTAATGATATATTGCTGGTGAACGTCATGATCGATTTTTTTTGTCATCTTACTGCCATTCAGCCTTGATACTTTGCAATAAATGTGGCAATTGCTTCATAGATTTAGTAATATAATATAATTATGCCTTTTTGGATTGGTTGCTGTTACTTGTACGTACGTGCCCTAATTTATTTTTTTTTCGCTGGGGTTACGTATTTTAAAGCCTTGTGTGACTCCAGAGCTAGAGAGCTCCTCTCGAAATACTCCTAACAACAGCCTTAATTAATTATTCTTTCAGATTTTCCTTTTGTTTTCCTCCTGTTCTTTTTGGTTGAAAGGGTAGGGGGCCAGGGTTAGGGATTCGATAAGATTTAGGGTCGAGGATCAGGACGGGTTAGGGATAGATAGTGCAAAACGCGTGGGGTACGTACGTACAAGTAACAACAGCCATTTGGACTGGGACACTCACCATCTTAAAAACAATGTTGGTATCGATGCCAACGGAATTGATATGGTCCTAGGCAGTGATGCGCAAAAGTGTGTCCCCCAGTGGAGACGGTCATAAGATTAATGAGGTTCTGGGCAGATTGATAGTAAAAAAGAATTGCGCTCTAAAAGATATTAAAGTTCTATTTCATTCATTTTTGCGCCCGTCTGCACTTCCCGACAAACTATATTCGAATTGAGAAAAATGTCTTCCATTTGAGTATGATTCAAGCGATCTGTCTGTCTGCAGATAATACATGGTGATAGCGTCTGTCTGTCCAGTCTTCAAGACTGCTCTATGTCCACTTTTTTTATACTATTATTATTATTTTTTAAAATGTTTATGTCACTAATGTACTGCCGTTGATATCTGGCCTATGTCACCTGTTAAGGGGAGTATCATACTAAGCAGCCTCAGACATAGTCAGCTGCTGGCAGATAAGAAGTGCACACTATAAGTTCCTATATTTTCTTGGTAAGTCCGGGAAGATCCTATCATATTATGTCCTATCAGACACAGTCAGCGGCTGGCAGATAAGAAGTGCACACCACAATTTCCTATATTTTCTTGGTAAGTCCGTGAAGACCCTATCATACTAATCCCTGTCAGACACAGTCAGCTTCGGCCATTATTTCTTGGGTGTACATTTTTCTGGCAGAAACTGGCTGTGACGTTCCAGGCTTAATATGATATATTTTTAATTTCAAGTTCATTCGTTATCCATAAATACATAATATACTCGACATTTCTAAATTTTAATTCTTTCGTATCTAGAGGACCTCATAGTGCACTCACTGAAATATGTCTTATGAGTGTTTTAACTCAATGTGCCAGATCGCTGTTTCTGTCAGCAGAGTCAAGACAATTTTGACGCATGTGAACCATTGAGTCAGTTTCGTTAGTTAGTGGGCGAGTTCTGTTTAGCATTATAGTTCACATCTCATTTCATATTCGAGACAAAAGAAACTTGACTCAGTTCACGAAGTATTTTTTTCCGATAGCGGATACAATTCTGACGCGCCCAAACTAGTTTATATGGAGAGAGAGAGAAAGAGAGAAAGAGAGAGAGAGAGAGAGAGAGAGAGGGGGGGGGAACAGAGAGAGACGGGGAGATGAAAGAGAGAGAGTGTGTGTAAGAGAGGGACCTAGAAAGAGAGACGGGGAGAGAGACAGCGACAGAGAGAGAGAGAAAGAAAGAGAGAGAGAGAGAGAGAGAGTGAGTGATCATTGAGAATTAGAAACAAAAAGAGAGGGAGGGGAAAGAGAGAGAGAGCGAGACAGACAGACAGACAGACAGACAGACAGACAGACAGACAGACAGACAGACAGACAGACAGACAGACAGCGAGAGGGATATAACTAGATATAACAACTTGTTTTAGTTTGGCCAGTTCTCCAGGTTATTTTTCAATCCATCGTTCACATCTCACTGTAAAATCAAGACAAAAACCATTTGACTGATTCCACGAAACCTTTCTTTCCACAATCACACTGGAGACAATTTTGACGAGCCCAATTTCAGTTTGGCCAGTGTGCGAGGTCCCGATGAGCCCTCTCGTTCACAATTCACGGTAAAGTCAAGACAAGGCAGACTTGACTCATTGCAATACCATCGTTTGACAATCAAAGTCATTTTTGTTTTTTAATTGGTGTCAAGGGGAATAGAGCACTTGTGCACTGGAATAATGACTTGTTTGCATTTTAAATTATTAACAACATCATCAAATTAAGTAGAGCACAAATAGTTCAAAGGTATTTTTCCTAATGTTTTTAACGCAATAGTGCTCAGTGTTCCATATTGGAGAGTTTTCGTTTTAAGCAATGTTTTTTCTGCTGTTTTAGATAGACGAACAATTTGGTGGTGTCTGTTTCCTGTATCTGTGTTAATTCAAAGGGAAAAATGTAGGATTGATTTTAATTAACTTTCATAAATTTAGGAGCAGAGTACACTCACTGTATCCTCCTTCTTTCTCTCACTCTCTGTCTGGATCTCACTCTCTTTTTCTTTCTATCTTTCTCTCTTTCTCTCTCTCTCTCTCTCTTTCTGCCTCTCTGTGTGTCTGTCTGTCTGTCCCTCTCTCGCTCTCTCTTTCCGTCTATGTATGCTCCCTTACCTCTCTTTTATCTGTCTTTCACACAGACTCTCTCTCTCTTTCTCTTTGTTTCTCCCTCTCTCTTTCTCTCTCTCTTTCTTTCAATCTGTCTCTCTTCTCTGTCTCTCTCTCTCTCTCTCGCTCTTCCCTTTTTTCTCTCTCCCTCTCTTTTCTCTCTTTTTTCTTTCTCTTCTCCCCCTCTTTCTTCCTGTCCTCCCCCACTTTCTCTTTCCCCCTCTATATGTCTCCTCTTTCTGTCTGTCTGTCTGTCTGTCTGTCTGTCTGTCTGTCTGTCTCTCTCTCTCTCTCTCTTTCTCTCTCTCTCTCTCTCTCTCTGCAGTTTGTTCTGTAATTGTTTCCTATTCTAACTTCAGTCTAGATTGATTCTACGACTGTTCTAGTTGTTTTTTTTTACAAGCCTAAATACTCTAGGAGCTGCGGTTCCTTCCATCTCGACGTGTTACTTTGGGAATGAAAAAAACTGCGGCCGTCATCAGACCGGTCTTCACATTGGTGTAAGTGGCCCCTGGTCTAGGCACATAATTACATGCTACTTTGTCACGTGGCTGTGGAATTTCAGTAGCTTTTCAAAATCCACACGAATGAATGGATGTCCCAGTTTTAGTGTGGGAAGCACATATCCGTACAACATGTTGTCCGGATATGGACAGTGCATATCCGTACAACGCACACAATTCGATGACGTAGAACATCCACCGGCATACTATATTACTGACCTAGTTAATTTGCATAGTTTTTAAAAATATGAATCGGCTTAGTAGCAAAACAATCCGATTTCTGCTCGGAGACTACGTGATCTGTGCTAATAATATACTTGAGTGTAGGTCGATCACCAATGGCTACCCCAACCCCTTTTCGCCTCATTAGGCAATCTGACTACCGCCCATTGATACAAACTGACTAGACTCTCACGACCCCAGGTCCATCTACTATTCCATGTGTTGTCACTTTAAATTCGTGAACACCACAGCAAGTTCTGTTTCACCAAACCTTCACCAGTCCCGCTTTTTGGTAAACATGTTGTACGGATATGCACTGTTCATATCCATACAACATGTTGTACGGATATACACTTCTTTTAGTGTGAGGTGTGGGACTGTGGCGTTAAAATGGAACCTTGCAATTTGGCAAAACTGAAACGAACTACTAAAAAAAGGGGGCGTTGAAAACAAGTCTTGAATCAGCTGAATGAAAAAGAGACATCGCAGAGCGAGTCAGACGGATGCAGAATGGACTTGCCTATTTAATGAGTCATTAGCCTACATGAGTGGTGTTTTGTCAGAACGTGCACTTTTGAGAGTTTTCCTTTTGTTGTTATTATTGTTGTTGCACGACATTCCTGCAGTGCTGTACGACTCATCCGTAGTGTATATCTCACACGGCCCGCCAGCCAGCCACCCCCCCCCCCCCGCCCTCCCCCCTTTGCTGAGGCAGCAGGAGCAACAATAGGACTGATGTTATGAATTGGCAACAGGCGGGGAATGAGATGAGGTCATACTGACGGTTCAGCTGGTTCACAAAAAGTGCAAGATAGTCTGACATGTTGAAAGAGGTCATTTTGACCCATTCAGCCCATAAAACAAATTCAATTGTAGAAATGGCAGTACACAAAATACTGTTGTTAAAAGGCCGTAGTGTAATTACAAAGCCAAATAGAGAAATAACTGAGTAGTGTCCACTAGCCATTTGTAGCTTATAATGTAAGATACCGCGGTCCCGTAACAACAGCAAATTTTTAAAAAAATGTTCCAGTAACAATCATTCATCTGACTACCTGAAGTACTTTCAGATTTGTAATACCCACTTACAAGCGGATGGTTGGTGCACGCTTCTCGTAGGGGTCTACTTCTGTCCTATTGTTTTGTAATATTCAGTCTATAATCTTGCTTTTTCTTAGCACAAAGTGTGTGGCCTCCCGACAAAATGAGGCCACATTTTGGCATTACGTCATTCGAGAACATTGTTAAAAGGCCTCATATTCATCGGGTCAATTTTATCGATTTTGCGTTTTCAGTATTTTTGAAAAGTTTAACCTCTTTACTATTTCTTTTCCAAATGATAATCCTGTTTGAGAAGGGTAAATGCCTCAAAACTGACTTTGAATCGAGTCATCATCAGTAATTTTGACTAACAGCTGAAACATTAAAAGCGTTTTTCTTAAAACTGGTTGTGTCACTCCCTGTCTTCGAAAAGCCATATCTTCTCTCCTAATTAAATGGCAGCAATATATTTTTTTACCAAATGAAAAGGCTTTAAATAAGCTATTTGATGATACCAATATCTCCGTACCATCAAAATACACGAAGTGCCCCGTTTTGTTGGGTGGTTACACATAATTTTACCACAGTTATCATGTCGACATGCCTTTTCAAAATTCAATCTGCTGCTACCATGGTGGGTGGTTGGTGGACGCTTCTGCAAGGGTGTCCTTCTGCCCTATCATTCTGTTACGTTTTGTCTTTTATCTCGTTTTTTCCTAGCACAATGTGACCGCTACGGTATGGACGTGCCATCTCCAAATCCAAACTAAAACCCGCTTATAATAATGCCATTTGCGCACCAGACTTTGCACACCAAATAAAATTCGCTTAATGCGTAGGATCAGTCCCTTTGATGAAAATTGCACCGGTAATACTCGCTGTGTTCGTCGAAATAAATGTCAGCGCCGACATCAAAACATAATATCTCTAATGTTTGTTGTAATATATTTTACATTCTTCCCCAGACATGTAATTAGGTCACAGGAGAATACGTCTCTTTGATCTGTCTAAGATGATTTCCCTCGAAACGGAGGTTTTTGGTTTATTATGCTTCCTAGAATGATCAAATGTATGTATTATTCACTTAATTATATAATGATTTACTTATTCATGTATTCATCTATTTATTCAGTTCATTTACTTTATATCTATCTATTGTCTAAATCTGTATTTATTTATCTATTATCTATTGATTTATATGTCTGTTTGTTTATCTAATGATCAATTTGTCTATTAACTATTTATTAATCTATCTATATATTTGTCTATTTATTTATTTATCCATTTGATAATCTTATCTATTTATTTAATTATTTTTAATAAATACAATGGCCATCAAGGATCAAATAATTAATGGCTAATATATAGAAACATCAGACTCCATTACCAATGTGACCACACAGGGTCACATTTACACCTCTTGGCAAAGTTCCAATTACGTTATCAAATCTGAGATGTTAGAGCGCCAGGCAAATGTTCAGTCAATACTTTGATTAAAAGTGATTAAAACGTTAATGATTGAGCGGGTACATGTGCCATGCGGTCATATAAAATATGAAAACAAAATTGCATACATATTTTTCAAACTCTTTTCTGCCCGAACTTCAGGCAAGGATTGAGGGGAGGGGGGGGGGTTAAGATATTAGAGGCAAATACGCGCATGCAGACACATGTTGGTAAGTAATTAGAGATAGATAGATAGATAGATAGATAGATAGATAGATAGATAGATAGATAGATAGATAGATAGATAGATAGATAGATAGATAGATAGATAGATAGATAGATAGATAGATAGATAGATAGATAGATAGATAGATAGATAGATAGATAGATAGATAGATAGATAGACAGACAGATAGATAGATAGATAGAAAGATAGATAGATAGATAGATAGATAGATAAATAGATAGATAGATAGATAGATAGATAGATAGATAGATAGATAGATAGATAGATAGATAGATAGATAGATAGATAGAAAGATATATAGAAAGATAGATAGATAGATAGATAGATAGATAGATAGATAGATAGATAGATAGATAGATAGATAGATAGATAGATAGATAGATAGATAGATAGATAGATAGAAAGATATATAGAAAGATAGATAGATAGATAGATAGATAGATAGATAGATAGATAGATAGATAGATAGATAGATAGATAGATAGATAGATAGATAGATAGATAGATAGATAGATAGATAGATAGATAGATAGATAGAATCATATAAAAAAGTCGTAAATGATGAAGAGGGAGAAAAAATCAGAAAAAAAGACAGAGGAAGCGAGCGACAAACAGCGAAAGAGAGAACGGAAGAGACCAGCAAATTAGCTATAAAAGAATAGAGAGAACGAAAGAAAGAGAGGAAGAATGAAGAGTATAAAAGACAAGAGAGATTGGGAGAAAGAAAATCAACCCTATTTTGTATAGCCCCCAATGTTGCCAGGGAGCAAAGCCGTAAATTATAAATGGAGCAGAAAGAGAAGACCAACAAGAAATGTGCTCAATCGGGAGGGGAAAAAAAAAGAGTTCCATCTGAAATAGAGAACGAGAGAAAGTGGAAAAAATATGTTTGCTTTTTCGTCAGAATGTTGCTTGTTGAGCTGAGATGCCCGTCCGTTCAATTCTGGATAAAAAAAGTTAAAGAAAATATTATGATTTTCTATGTGTTTGGGGAGATGAGGTGGCAAGTGACGGGGAGAGGAATTGGGAGGTAGTGGGCATACCCTCCCCTCCTCCTGCCTCCAAAAAACAAGTCCCAGAGGAAAAAGGAGAATTAATATCTTGTGTGTGAAAGAGAGATTAACAGATTTGAAATAGAATTGTGTCTTAAGAAATCATACATATTCCAACCCTTAACATGTAGGCAGATCTGCGTTATTATTTGAATGTACGTAAAAATTCGTACCCGATGTGATGTGTATAGTAAATAGAAAAGGTCATTCTTGCCCTCCGCACTTCACCACTACAAGACATTATAGATAGATGTGTGCCATATTTTACTTAAGTTCCTTCCCATGGCAGGTAGGATCGAGCACCTAGACTTCTCGGATAAGGACGAAAAACCCAGAGGGCCCGTATGTACGTTGCGCATTTTAAACATACCTTGGCAAGTGGAAATCGAAAAGAGCAGGCCGAACAGGCCGCTGTCGAACCCAAATTCTAAAAGAAAAAAAAAACAAAAAACGAATCCCTACCGCAGCATGAAAAATAGAAACAAGAAAATGTGAGATGTAAATGCCAAGGGCAGTGAAACCTCCTAAAATAAAGACCTAAACACTACGGTCTCTTAACAACAGGTAAACAATATACAATGAATTCCCAAACAATTGAAAAATGAAGAATTTGCTCTTTGTTTTTGGCAGAACCAAACAAACAAAACAAAAACAAAAAACTGGAATTTAAAAAAAAAAAGTAAACAATAGCTGCACATGAATAAAAACACCACAAGACAAAAAACTCGTGCTGTCTCGTGCGAGTCGGGGGTTGATATGTGATTGTGTCCTGGGTGATAAACTATTCATGAGCCATCAGTTATCGGCACTTGTGTACAAACAGAATGCACGGACTCTTGTCGCCTGGAATAAATGTCGGCTTCCGGATTCTCTCTACATCTAGGAACACTGGTTACAGAAGCTTTGTGAACTAGTGTCCCAGTTAGGAATGGACGAAGCATTATAAAAATCACAGAAAAACAGTGCGGTCGCAGCAAGGCTACATGAGAAGGCAAAATTTGGCAAAAAAAGAAAAAGTTGTACGTAGCAAAGCCTCGTGTAAGAAATAATACCCAAACGATACAATGAAACGCTAACTAGAAGAGAAGACCGAAAATGGCCGGATTTCGGCACCAGCCTTTTTCAAGGGAAAAGAAAAAAACAAAACGAAAAAACAAAAACACACCAAAAAAAAATAATAATTGGAAAATTGAACAGATGAAAATATTGAACTATCGAAATATCGGCCATTTTCTGTCTTGTCTTTTAGTTTGCGTTTCATTGTGTCATTTAGGTATTACTTCTCACGCGAGGCTTTTCTGCATACAACTTTTTCTTTTTGCCAAATTTTGACTTCCCAGTGAGGACCACAGTGAAATCCGACGTATAGGATTGACATCGTTTGGACAAAGGAATGACATCGTTCCTAAGTAGATCCGCTTGCTCCGACACCAGGCCGATGGAGATTCGATGTGGGAAGCCGGCCCCTCAGTAATCCTTCCAACCTTATGTAAATCTTCATCAGATTGACCTAGGGATTCTGGCTGGGTTGTTCTTGATCTTGCTAGGTAGGACAGAGAACCTAGTCTTCTCGATTAAGAACGAAAAGCTCGTAGGGCTCGTGCAGACGTTGCCCACGTTAAAGATACCTTGGCAGTTGCAAGTCGAGATGAGCAGGTTGAAATAGGCCGCTGACCAGGCACGACTCTAAAAAAAAAAAAAAACTACCACAAAAACACACAGAAACAAAAACAATTAAAAATTCAAATGAGGAAAATGAGGTGTAAATGCCAAGAGCAGCGAACCTCCTAAAATAAAGACCCCAAATAACAGTATAATAATATGTTCGGATTCGTACTCTATGGGTCCCGTCAGACCCGGAATTCCTATATAAAATAATTTCAAAAACAACATTTAAATCCATCCATTGTTTGATCACAGGACCTCTCAGACCCAATTATTACGCTGACAGGCTATACTTAGACAAACTGACTGACTGATAGTTGTTGAAAGATAGTAGATACTGACAGACGTACTGAAAAGGAAGTGCGGAAATCAAAGTTATTAAAAGCAGTATTCCAAAATTATTTTAGTTCGTAAAACGACAGAATGTTTGAGCTATCTATGGGTTCAAAGAGATTGACAGAAGAAACTAGCAACCTGAGGGAAAGACATTTGACCCCTCCTCACACCCACACTCCAGTCCTTGAAAAAACAACTGAATACAGTAAAACTATGAAAGGGAAGACAGATGCGGGGGAAGTAAAAAAAAAAAAAAAACGAAAATAAGAATGATAAATGAAAGAAAAGTATGAAATTTGAGAAATGAGGAAGTAAAAACGGAAAAAAAGAAAGAAACACAAACAAATAAAGAATGAAGCAAAAAGATGGTAGAAAACAGAAAATCAAACAAACACAGAGAAGATGGAAGACATGAAGAGAAGAATGCATATAGAACCATTGATTAAAGAAAAAAGGAAAGAAAATTGCACATGCCCATGCAGATGAAGAAATTCAGAGAGAAAGGTTTAGGCCCTGGCTGAGATGGCAGCCAATATTGTTGAGTTCGTTATGTACGCGGAGATTAGACCGGTGGGCATTGAGCCTTAGGCAAACACAGGGCCGCAAACACAACATATACACTGGTGATAGGGTGACAAGTGGTGGGTGTGGGGGGGGGGGGAGGCGATTGTGTGGTGTGACCTGGCCTGAGAAATTGTGGACAATAGGGGGAAACGTTGATTTCTTTGTGTGTGTGTGGTTGAAGAATTTATGTTAATAGGTAGATAGATCGGCGGGTGGGTGGATAGGTGGATGGATGGATAAGTGGGTGGGTGGGCAGATAGACAGATAGATAGATAGATAGATAGATAGATAGATAGATAGATAGATAGATAGATAGATAGATAGATAGATAGATAGATAGATAGATAGATAGATAGATAGATAGATAGATAGATAGATAGATAGATACGTTGAGCATTCACCTATCTATGCCGAGCAGTGAGTTCACGCCTTTGTACTGTATAAGGTTTGAACGTACATCTGAGTCTTGGACGAGTGAGTACTTAAAAAACACGGCTAGAAATTACTTAGCTTTGACCCTTGCCCGAGCGAGATTCGAACCAGGCACCTCTTTTACCAAGGTTAAGTTCTCTAACCACTTGACCATTGCATTGGCTTTCAGAAGATCTGGTCTCCCCAAAGCAGGTTGAATATTGTGAGCTGACCCCGTAAGACAAATTGGGGACAAAATTTCCAATGTGATTATCTTCAGAGGGAATCGACGTGTGAGCACTGAGCCTTCTACAAACATGCTTGACAAACTTATACACCCAGGGAAAGCATTCTCTGATGGACGGTGGAGATATTTCTGCCCTGACCTGGCATGACAAATTATATACTTTAGTCTTTCATTGACCCCCAAAAAGTCATCCTTCTACCCAAATGGGTAATTAAGTTAGATTTGATCATAATTATGAAGATATAATTATAATTATAGTTTAACCTATTTAGATATTTTAATCATGAAAAATATTTTGTACACCTGGCAGCCTTTGTTCTTGTTTGTTCCAAATCCACTTTTTGCACATCTGAGAAATTAGACGTTAAACGTTTGCGGCGTTAGTATTGTGATAAGGAGTAAGGCTAAATCGGAACTGTGAAACAGCTTGATAAGTGCCCACAACGCATTTTAAACAAGTGTCAAAGTGTGCATTTGTTATACCTCTTCTACATACTAAAAGATCTCCAGTTTTTTTGTTTTTTTTCCAGGAGATGGAGATAGAACGAAAAGGAACGGAAGTCGCGATTTACTTCTTCTTGTTCAGACGTCTTTTGTCTATTGGTCTACTGTCACCCAATCAAATCGCCCGTCTGTACGACCAGTGTAACAATTAGCTCTTACTTCCTAACATCTGGTGTTTCATAGTAATGAATATTTTTAGAGCTCTTTATTAATATTTTTTAAGTGCGCACTCAGAAAGGGAATGAAAATTTGTAACCAAATATTTAACGAAATGAGTTTTCAGTGCATAGAAATGAACAAGTAGAGGTCTCGACTAAAGGAAATAGTGTCCCCTAGTCTTGAAATGGTGTCGGCTACAGATTAAAGTGATTCCAGATTTGATGAGATCGATTCCTTAAGAAAAAAAAAGGTTTACAAATTATTTTTAATCCAGGGTTCTACCATATAAGGAAATAGTTGAGTTAGAAATCGTGAAAGAGACCAACATGCAATGCTCCAGTGCCATTTTATGTAAAACTAATCATAAACATCAAAGATACATAAGTTCTATGACTCTAAATGAAACGAACTGACACAATAGATAAAAAGGAAAAAGGATAAGAAAATAAATAGTGTAGGAATAGCCTACTTCATTGTGCTGCAATTTTGGCCCATTTTTTTGGGTCCACGTTACAACCTAAATGACAGTTTCATAAACTATAAAATTAATTTTCTTAAGTGCCAATTAATCCAGTATCGACCGAATGTGCTGATTCAAGTTTCAGGTATTTTTAAAGAAAAAGTGGTAAACATGTAAAATACAATGATTTTTGTTTTGGCTGCGATTAGTAAGCCCACCGCACCGGAAACGAAATTAATACGCGTTCAGTTCCGTGCGCGCAGTTTCCCTACCAGAAAATAGTGCGCATTGCTCTTGTGCTCATGAAATCTGTAGTAAGACTGTGTAGAATATGGGGAGCTTTCTAAACCGAACAGAGAGATAGAACTGTGGGTTCACAGGTTTATCCCGGTTAATGCCGGGTACCTCCTCTAGCTTTTCAAGTAATTGGCCGGTTTCATCAACCCTTTTTTTTTCAGAATATGTAATATAAGTGTTCTGTTGTTACTCGAAGATGGTATTTTACATTGAACACAACAGTAGAACAGTAAACTCAACAGAGTAACTATTTTATCTACTCGTATTTGACCTAGTAATTAGACTACTGTACATTTACAACACTTTCAAGAGAAAGTTAAAAGGAGAAGAATTTTTGAAATTTGATGTAATATCGAACGCTGTAATCTTTGAAGAATTGTATAGAGTGTTTTGTTTTCTTTAATTATACAATGTAATCATTCTTGTGGAATCGGTAATCGCTCAGTATAGATTTTCCGTGTCCATTGAATGAGATCTAATTCAGTGAACGTATTCTCGAGAGGTTTACTCATCATCTGTTCTCCGCGCAATGCCTATCTATCTATCTATCTATCAATCTGTCTATCTATCTATCTATCTATCTATCTATCTATCTATCTATCTATCTATCTATCTATCTATCTATCTATCTATCTATCTATCTATCTATCTATCTATCTATCTATCTATCTATCTATCTATCTATCTATCTATCTATCTATCCACCCATCCATCCTTTCATCCATCCATCCATCACTCTCTCTCTCTCTCTCTATGTTTCTCTCTGTCTCTCTCTATCTCTCTAACTCTTTCTCTGTGTCTTTTTCTCTCCCCCTCTCCCTCTCTCTCCATCTCTTTGCATTCCTGTTTGTCTATTTTTCTGTCTAACTACCCTTCTGTATTTAGTTGCAGTCACTCTTAAGCACTCATTTTTCTTATTTTGTTTACTTCTGTTGTTATTGTTGTTATAGTTCACTGGAATAGGAAAGAAAAAAAAAATGTAAGGGAAAACGAGAAAGATAGAAAGAAAGAAAGAAAGAAAAAGAGAGTTGTCTAATGAGGGTGTCAAACGGACGAGTAAGATGATGTATTGGAAAGGCTTATTGGCTCACACCGGCGAGTTCAGCGTTACTATCATACATGACTAATGCACAAGTTGTGACCTCATTTATAACCGAGTGCAGTGTCGAAAAACGGAATTTCCGTGGACATTTCGAGAGGCAATAAAAAATATTTGATTTCTCTGCGCATGCTTCAAAGCGTCCGCTGTGCGCATTCTGATAGTCTTGGCGTGTTTAATAACCATCTATTCAGAAATGGAAACAGTATCTAGTGAGTGCTTTGACAAATTGAAGGAGAGCCCAATGTGAGGTCTGTTCTGGAATTTATCAACCTCTTTCCCGAAAGTGTAATAAATTCTTTTGAAGTGTTTGTCGCTTTTAGAAATATGAGATGGAGGCTTGAGGGCCATTTCTTTTTTTTTTTTTTGAATTGGCAATTTACTTCGTTTCCATTTTTATTATTATTATTATTATTGTTATTATTATTATTTTAAGGGCTCAGATTGAAATGCACTTTAAAAATGCATTGAATCTGTGCACGACTCAGTGATTAGAGAAGAATCAATCAATAAATAATAATTAAACAATAGGTGCATAATTAAGCGATAGGCGATAATTGAATTAAATTTTAATAAGTAAATAGATACCCAATTAGTATTATATCAACTGTAGCCTCATATATTTCGGTCGATATTGCTTCAATGTAGAAATGAAAACCAGAAAAGAAACAAAAATAACAACAAAAAACAAGATTATCATCAGTGAGAATAAAAACTGCCACTGCCTTTTAAAAAATAACAAGAGAAGTAATAATGATAATAGTAATGGTGACAATGATAATATAAAAGTAATGATGGTGGTAACTAAAGTAATTATAGGGATGGTAACTAAAATGATGATAGAAAATAATAGCAGTGGTAATGGTTGTAACAGGGCGACAGACAGGCAAGGTATAGCTAGCGTGGGAAGATAGCTAACGGCGGGGAGACAGAGTTATTGTAGGCCAGAGGGGGAAAGTAGCCGATGCAACTGAAGCGCTTTGACACCCGAAAAGAGTAGTGTTTACTTGACCGCCGTACTTGTCGATCAGATCACCTGGGAATTGCTTGGGGGGGGTAGAGCTGTTTCAATAGTATTTGACGTGGAGCCGACGGGGGTGGCTATTAGGATAACTAATGCACACTCGGTGGGCGTCTTGGGACGCTACCTGACTGGGTATAAATCCCCGAACGCTCCTTCCAACTTCAGACCGCTGAGAGCACTCACCAGCTTCGTGCCGAAGAGGAGACCACAACTGCAACTGTAACTTTGTACTAGTCTTGTGAGTGGGGAAGGTCAGGGAACCCGCAAACATCCTTTGTCAGAGCGTGGTATCTTTGGTATCTTGTCGGCATTTGGGCTGTTGCTGAGTGGTAAGTTAATTGTACGATGTATGTGTATTTTACTTAATGTTCATGATTGTAGAACCTAAATCTAGTGGGTTTACTTTGGTATAACTACTGACTCTGAGAGAGTCACGGAAACGCCGTTATATATATGTTACGAAACCTTATAGGATGGGGTCCGTTAGAGAGAGCGTTATTCTTCGTGGGGAACGTGTAAATATAATTAAAACTGCATTGATCGTTTATTCTATTGCCTATATGGGAGCCTATGGAGTATGGGAGCTGCAGCCTGACTTATAACAGTGTCAGCGGTTAAAAGTGTTAATGATGAATATCCGTCATGGAGTAAGTATGGAAGTCATGCCTTCCAGCAGTAGATTAGGACTTTGCGATTGTTTTTCTACAGAGGAGGAAGAACAACACCTTCTTGGACTCAACTTCTTGTACTTTGATTAACGACATCGTGGCTTCTTGGCTTCCCGACCTATTGGTACCTGCCGATACCTGTTGATCTAACTGCGCAGTCAAGCCAGGGTAGAGAGGAAGAACCAGTGCCCAGATAGCGCCATACACCCCTAAAGGAGAGGTTTCCTTATGCTGAATGTTCCCATGTGTTTTATAAAATGTGCTAGAAATTGAATATTACGAAGCCATTTAATTAGCATGTACTGATTTGCATCAACTTCATTCCATCGAAATTCACATGAAATTGTATGACCTATGTTCCTATTATTATTGAATGAATTAATAATTATTGTATATATGTAAGCAATACAGATATCGTTTGTTATAACTTATAGAAGAGAGATAGTCGATTATTTAGTGTGTTTGTGCCGTGCCCATCACGGCTGGTGTCAGAAGAAAGTTAGTGAGAGAAAGTGGAAACATCACAATGGTGTCAGAAGTGGGATCCTGCTAGTAAATAACATTTAATTTTGATCTGGGTCGTGTCAAGGGGCTATTGTGTGATTGTGTAGACAGGTCATCTGCCCTGAGGCGAGTGAGAGAGATTGACATTTAGTGCCTGCGACATGCTCTGATTTTACCTGTGCATTGACTGTTCAATTTTATCTTTTGTCACAGAGAAAATTGTTGTTTGCTATTGCAGGAATATTGTTGTTAACTTCACAGTTACGATCCACGCTTTATTGTTAGCTTTGTTTACAGGTCAATTGCTGATGGACTATCTGGGCGCACTGAAGCTTGCCAGACAAGAAGGCATTAGTGATGAGGAATTCAAAATTAGGTGGGACGAAGAGAAAGCCCAAAACCGAGAACAAAGGGCTATCGAACGAGAAGAAAAGGAGCGCGAACGAGAAGAAAAGGAGCGCGAACGAGAAGAAAAGGAGAAGGAAAGACAATTTGAAAGGGAGAGAATGGAATGCGAACGGGAACTAGCCAAAACCGGGTGTCACAATGGTAAAGGGAATGGAAAATCTGCTGCCCCGAAGGTACCCAAAATTGCCATTTTTGATGACTCGCGCGAGGATCTCGACTCTTATTTGAAAAGATTTGAAAGACTCGCGCAGGCAAATGATTGGGAAGAAGACACCTGGGCAGACATGTTAGGGGCATTGTTAACTGGCAGGGCGTTAGATGTTTATTCCGGTCTCAGCGATGAAGACAGTAGGGATTACGAGAAGGTAAAGAAGGTGTTGTTCAAGAAGTATCACCTCACGGCAGAGGGTTATAGGCGTAAGTTTAGGGAGAGTCGTCTAGATAAGGACGAAACTTATACGCAGCTGTCCGTGAGATTGCAGAGATATTTTGAGAGGTGGGTAGACCTCTCAGAGGCAGAGAGAACTATGGAAGGGATTACGGATCTGTTAGTCAGGGAGCAGATGTTGAAGATTGTCGACTGTAATCTTTCCATATATTTGAAAGAGAGGGACCCCAAATCCGTGCATGAGTTAGTTGAGATGGCGGACTTGTATAGTGAGGCTCATCAGTCGAAGCGAGGGCTGGAGCAACAGCAGAAGTCAGGTAAGAGGGTTGAGGAGAGCAGAAGTAAGGGTTTAGGAGTGAGTAAACCGGTATGCTTCAACTGTGGCTCTCCCAATCACCTGAGTAGGCAGTGTGACCAGGGCAGGACGAAGAAGGGTGCTGCTGCCACTGTCGAGGACAACCGAGGTAAGTCCCAGCGTGAGAGTGGGCGTGGTTGTTTTGTGTGTGGGTCACTTCTCCATATTGCGAGATTCTGTAGGAAGAGACAGAAAGAGACGACCGCAGTCGTACTAACCAGCGATGAGGAAGCCGATGACAGTCAGTGGGAGTCATCGGGCAGGGCGAATACTCAACCAGGGGCTGAGCAGAGTGTTGGGCCACAGACCTTCATTTCTTGGGAGACGGAAGGTAAGAGTATTGAGTTAGAAGGTTCGACAGAACATGAGCCCGAAGACGATGTTCCGGAGAATGATTTATCCGCTCCATTTTTGGAGAAGGGGAGGATAGGGGATAAAGAGATTACTATCCTTCGTGACACGGGATGCACGTGTGCGATTATAAAAAGGGACAAACTGCCTCCTAACAGCTTAACTGGGAAGAACAGGAGTTATGTCCTGATGGACGGGACGAGAAGGTCTGCTCCTGTCGCGGAAATGTGGGTAGAAACCCCATTTTATACTGGGCTTCTCAAAGCGCTAGTAGTGGAAGACCCAGTGGCCGATTTGATTATAGGAAACATAAAGGGGGCGTCTCTTGAGAAGATAAGTGTGGTACTCACGCGATCTCGCAAGGTGGAGATTGACAAGGAAGAGCATGAGTGTGAGAATGCGAGTGCGAAAGTGAGTCAGACCACAGATAATGAGGAGGCCAAGGGCAACTCAACGGAGGAGGTAAGGGTAGGGGCCAAGATAGGGGAACTCACACCAGGTGAGATAGCCCGGGCCCAGAGAGAGGACGAAACTTTGAGAGTTTTAAGGGAGAGAGCCACGTTGGAGCAAGCGGCTGAGGTAGGTACTCACATAAAGGAGAGTAAGGGAATTTACTATCGGGTAAAGAAGGCCGGGGCTGGACGTGCTGATGTGGAGCAGTTGTTGGTGCCTAAGCAGTACCGAAGTGAGCTGATGAAGATAGCTCACGAAGGAGTGTTCGGGGGACACTTAGGAATTTCGCGCACACAGGACAGAATAATGCAGTCGTTCTTTTGGCCTGGGATAGGTGCGGACGTAGGTCGTTTCTGTCGATCGTGTGACGCGTGTCAAAGGACATCCAATAAAGGTAGGGTGACAAAGGTACCCCTAGTGCCGACACCCCTGATCGACACGCCCTTTTCGCGCGTCGCCATAGATTTGGTTGGTCCACTTCCGCGTACGGAACATGGGAGATCGCGTTATATTTTGACGCTAGTAGATTATGCCACGCGTTTCCCGGATGCCGTAGCCTTAAGGGGGATATCAGCTGAGCAGGTCAGTGAAGCGTTAATGGAAATATTTTCTCGGTTAGGCATACCAGAGGAAATAGTTTCAGATAGGGGATCACAGTTTACCGGTGAGCTGATGAGAGAGGTCAGCGCACTTCTCAAAACGAAACAGATATTCTGCTCGCCCTACCACGCGATGGCCAATGGTCTGTGTGAAAGATTTAACGGAGTGCTGAAGAATATGCTTCGCCGAGTAGCTCATGACAGACCCAAGGACTGGGACAGGATGTTGTGTCCACTGCTGTTCGCGTATCGCGAAACCCCACAGGCCAGTACAGGTTTTTCGCCGTTTGAACTAGTGTTCGGTCACCCTGTGAGAGGACCACTTGCAATACTGAAGAATCTGTGGACTGGGGAAGCGGAGTCAGAAACGAGGTCATCGTACGAATACGTGGTAGATATGAGGGAACGATTGGAGGATGCCATGAAAGTCGTAGCCGAGAACAGCAGCGTCGAAAAACACAGGCAGAAGAAATACTACGATAGGGGGGCCAAACAGAGGAAATTCCAAGTGGGCGATTCCGTCCTCATACTTCTCCCAAGTGACGGATCGAAACTACAGATGACTTGGAAAGGGCCTTACAAAGTAGGAGAGCAGAGAGGGTCAGTGAACTACATGGTGAACGTCAAGGGGAAGAGACGACTGTATCACGCGAATATGCTGAAGAAGTATATTGAGAGGGAAGACGAACAGGAAAACACAGAGGCAATAGCTGCAGCTATAATTGACGAGACCGATGAAGGAGAGGAAGCGACTTCGATGCCTCTGGAGACAGTCATGCCTAAGCTAGAACAGACCGAAACCTACAGGGATGTACAGTTAGGGGACACGCTAGATCAGGATCAGAGAGAACAGATGCAAGAGCTCATGGAAGAATACAAAGATATATTTACCGATGTACCGGGGCTCACTGACCTGATCAAGCACAAAATCCCATTGCTAGATCAAAAACCTGTGAAGGTTAGACCCTACCAACTACCGTACTCAACTAGAGAAGCTGTCAATGCTGAGGTAGGCAAGATGCTTGCGGCCAGAATCATCGAACCGTCCGAGTCCCCGTACAATAGTCCAATTGTATTAGTTAAGAAGCCCGATGGTCAACATCGTTTCTGCAACGACTACAGGCGGCTAAATGTTGTGACTGCCGATGACGCCGAACCGATGCCTGAGGTAGAAGCCATTATTTCCAATCTAGCGGAGGCAAAATATTTCACCAAGCTGGACTTGACAAAGGGCTTTTATCAAGTTCCGATGGCCGAGGAAGATAAACACCTGACGGCGTTCGCCACACCGTTTGGGCTATACCAGTACAGGGTCATGCCGTTCGGGTTGAAGGGATCCCCCGCCACATTTAACAGGCTCATGAGGAAAGTATTAAAAGATGCTGGCGAAGGGGTAGATGCATTTGTAGACGACTGTCTTATACACAGTGCAAATTGGCCTGACCACTTGGAACGTTGTCGGAATGTCTTCGAGCGACTGAGACGGGCAAATTTAAAAGCTAGACCTACCAAGACGCTAATAGGGATGACAGAAGTCGAGTACTTAGGCCATAAGCTGGGACAGGGGACTGTAAGACCGCAGGAGAGTAAGGTGCGAGCCATTGTCGACTGTGACCGACCGACGACCAAGACACAAGTGAGGAGTTTCCTGGGGCTAACGGGGTACTATCGGAAGTTTGTACCAAATTACAGTGCAATCTCGGCGCCGTTGTCAGACCTCACAAAGAAGTCCCAGGGCACAAAGTTCGCGTGGGGACACGCGCAGGAGAACGCGTTCAATGCCCTAAAAATTTGTTTGAGTTCCGAGCCGATACTACGGATGCCAGACTGGAACAAGGAACTGATTCTCCAGACAGACGCATCTAACCTTGGAGTGAGTGGCTGCCTACTTCAAGAAGACGAGGGTACGAAGTATCCAGTTGTATATGTTAGCAGAAAGTTGAAACCTGCGGAGAAGAACTACTCAACAATTGAAAAGGAATGCCTGGCCATAGTTTTCGCCGTTAGTAAGTTGCAGACGTATCTGTATGGGAGAAACTTCGTGTTAGAGACGGACCACCGACCTCTAACTTGGATGCGAACTAAAGACCAGAAGAACGCGAGGGTAACTAGATGGAACCTGGCGCTGCAACCATATAACTTTCGAGTCAGCAACATCAGGGGGCGAGACGCTCTATGGGCCGACACTCTATCTAGATTACCAGTAGATTAATAATTTTATTAGCCGATTTTGCCAGGGAAAATCGACTTAAGTGGGGGCGATTGTAACAGGGCGACAGACAGGCAAGGTATAGCTAGCGTGGGAAGATAGCTAACGGCGGGGAGACAGAGTTATTGTAGGCCAGAGGGGGAAAGTAGCCGATGCAACTGAAGCGCTTTGACACCCGAAAAGAGTAGTGTTTACTTGACCGCCGTACTTGTCGATCAGATCACCTGGGAATTGCTTGGGGGGGTAGAGCTGTTTCAATAGTATTTGACGTGGAGCCGACGGGGGTGGCTATTAGGATAACTAATGCACACTCGGTGGGCGTCTTGGGACGCTACCTGACTGGGTATAAATCCCCGAACGCTCCTTCCAACTTCAGACCGCTGAGAGCACTCACCAGCTTCGTGCCGAAGAGGAGACCACAACTGCAACTGTAACTTTGTACTAGTCTTGTGAGTGGGGAAGGTCAGGGAACCCGCAAACATCCTTTGTCAGAGCGTGGTATCTTTGGTATCTTGTCGGCATTTGGGCTGTTGCTGAGTGGTAAGTTAATTGTACGATGTATGTGTATTTTACTTAATGTTCATGATTGTAGAACCTAAATCTAGTGGGTTTACTTTGGTATAACTACTGACTCTGAGAGAGTCACGGAAACGCCGTTATATATATGTTACGAAACCTTATAGGATGGGGTCCGTTAGAGAGAGCGTTATTCTTCGTGGGGAACGTGTAAATATAATTAAAACTGTATTGATCGTTTATTCTATTGCCTATATGGGAGCCTATGGAGTATGGGAGCTGCAGCCTGACTTATAACAGTGTCAGCGGTTAAAAGTGTTAATGATGAATATCCGTCATGGAGTAAGTATGGAAGTCATGCCTTCCAGCAGTAGATTAGGACTTTGCGATTGTTTTTCTACAGAGGAGGAAGAACAACACCTTCTTGGTCTCAACTTCTTGTACTTTGATTAACGACATCGTGGCTTCTTGGCTTCCCGACCTATTGGTACCTGCCGATACCTGTTGATCTAACTGCGCAGTCAAGCCAGGGTAGAGAGGAAGAACCAGTGCCCAGATAGCGCCATACACCCCTAAAGGAGAGGTTTCCTTATGCTGAATGTTCCCATGTGTTTTATAAAATGTGCTAGAAATTGAATATTACGAAGCCATTTAATTAGCATGTACTGATTTGCATCAACTTCATTCCATCGAAATTCACATGAAATTGTATGACCTATGTTCCTATTATTATTGAATGAATTAATAATTATTGTATATATGTAAGCAATACAGATATCGTTTGTTATAACTTATAGAAGAGAGATAGTCGATTATTTAGTGTGTTTGTGCCGTGCCCATCACGGCTGGTGTCAGAAGAAAGTTAGTGAGAGAAAGTGGAAACATCACAATGGTAAAAGTGACAGTAATAATGGTGAAAATAACAATAGTATTGGTGGGAGAGACAGTCATGGTAATATGACAATAACATGAATAATTGCAACACTGACAATAGTAACTGTGACAATAGCAATAATAATGGTGACAATAATCGTATCAAATTTTTCACAAAATAATGGTAACAGTAAAAATGATGTAGTAACTAATATTAATGACAAGAACAATAATAATGTTGACAATAATCGTATCAAATTTTTCACAAAATAATGGTAACAGTAAAAATGATGTAGTAACTAATATTAATGACAAGAACAATAATAATCTTGACAATAGCGAAATGAAGCCAAAATACTGTCCGATTATTAGAACACCCGAAACTTTCATCCACTAAATGTGATATCAAAAAATATGTTTTTGTTTTCGTCCGTCAAGCTGAATTCCCTGGTGAGCTTTGTGCACAGTGCACAGTTTAAATCTTTAATGAGGCTTCTACCGCTTTCATAAACTGTGGTGGTAAGAAACTCCCCAGGTAGAGCGAGACAGACGACCATCTTCAGAGGAAGAGTGGATTCTTTCATTAGATGTTTCGGCCTTTAACTTCCTGACATCTTCTAGAAGCCCGGCCACACCGAGGTCATTACAGTCCTATTTAACTACAAAGAAAATGATAATCAGGACAATGTCTGTTGCAGGCAAGTTGCATTTTATTATTATTATAATAGCTGGTTCAAGTTTTAGTTTTTTTGTAGGCCTGGCGGCGAATGCAAAATATGCAGAAGAACCATGCAAACAAGATTATTAAAAACAGAACGTACTGTCATTCACTCCCTCCGCTCATTTGCTGCCTACTGCAATTTACAAATTTACTTATAGCAGATAAATGTGTTATAATAAATAGTTGCCCTAGAAAGCGAGGAGTTTGATTTTGAGTTAAGAATTTGAGTTTGAGTTAAAAGTTTTAGTTTGAGTTAGATTTTGAGTTTGAGTTTGTGTTAGAGTTTGAGTTGGAGTTCGAGTTAGTCTGAGTTTGAGTTTGAAGAAATCACGTCGACACGAGAACAGTCACAGAGTGCTAGGAAGAAGCCAAGATCACAGACAGAATAGAACACAATGATAGGACAGAAGGAAACCCTTCTAAAAGTAAAAGCTCCCACCAACCAGGCGTGGCCAGCTATTGAAATCTGATCCAAACCTCGACCCAGATCCAAACCCCCGGGCCCTAAACTTTCCTCATAACTTTAATTCGCAAACTAAACCTTATCTGTCCACATGCTAGGGGAAATGCGCACTTGGACATTTGTTTAAAATGCGTTGTGGCACTTATCAAGCTGTTTCACAGTTCCGATTTATTCCAACTCCTTATCATAATAACTAAAGCCGCAAACGTTCAACGTGGAATTTCTCAGTTGTGCAAAAAGTGGAGTTGGAACTAACAAGGAATTAACTGTTGGATTCTGGAATATCAGTGGGAGGGACTTTATCCATAATGGCCTGTTTACACTGGTAGGTTTTAGGAATAGAGAAAAGGAGTGGGGGACTGTGTGGGAAGAGCTGTCCTGGCTTTCCGCCTTTTGCTTTCCGATTTCCCCCTTCGAAACGCTGTTGGTTTACATTGGTCCGCTTTCTGAATGAAAAGCGATGCGCATCGTTTGTTTTGGTCGTGTTTTGATGGGGGAAATCAGAAAGCACAAGACGGAAAGCCAGGAGAATTCTTCCCACACAAACCCCCATTCCTTTTTTTCTATTCCTAAAACTTACCAGTGTAAACAGACCAAAAGCTTTATTTTGAGAATCTTTCTGTCCAATACTCCTTGCATAGTTCTGTTTTTTTTTTTTATTATTCTGCTTTGTTAGGGACCATTAAATTATCATCGTACACAAAATGAAGCGAATCACGGAGCCCACGGAAACATAATGATTTTAATCTCATACATAGTCTGGGCTTTTCTGCTGGTTATAAACCCTCGTGATTTATCATTGAAACATACGTGCTCATCTCTGCAATTTATGACAATATTTTTGCACTCTCTGTATAGACAGACCAATAGGTCTTTAAGAAAAATTATCACCCTCTTGCGGTGCTCGCCAGCGATGAAATATGCGACGTAAACCCCTCTGCAACTATTATTGTACCAGATTTGATCATAAAAATTATGGCAAGTCTCATTGCTATTATCACACTGTTTGCATTCATCCAGGGACGATAGATATCACAGTTTTGTTGTCCAGTGTCGGATTTACGCCACTTGTCTGTCATTACGCAGTCTATGTCTCCCCGCCCAACCTGCCGCCAATGCCAATTGTCTCTGTCTGCGGCGTCGATTTCCAGCGGGGGCCGCCTCTGACATTTACGACTATTTGGTCGGCGACATTAACCTACGCTGCACGATAAATCTCGATGCAACATTTAAGTGATAACGTCTGGGACAATAAAGTGCTATATATCACCAGCGATGGCTTTTTGTTCTGTGGGTCATTGTGGATGTGGGTGTGGGTGTGGGTGTGGGGGTGGGGTGGGAGGGCGTTTAGACATTGTCTAGGTCAATTAATTGTTTGTCTGTCTGTTGGTTTAAGTGCCAGAGTCCATCGTTATCCCAGAACTTTTGTCTCCGTTCTGGCACATTTTGAGTAAACGTGTAGTTGGGTGATGACGTCACAACATTGGCTTTCTGTGAGATCTAACAATATTAAGTTGGCTGGCAAACACAATGTTACAACTCCATTTTTTGTTGAAAACTGAAATAACCTATTCAATTAATACACGATCTACAGATATTTCAATTGAATATAAGCCCAATTTCGTCCTATTAGAAAATGAACTGATTGTTTCGAATCTTTTCCGCATGTTCTAGCTTGAGATGTGAACTATGGAGGTGAAAGAGACGTTGCGCACATGTAAAACTGAAACTAGTCTCACTAGCTTGAGCCAGTCAATACTGTGTTGAGACAGTGGCCGGAAAGAAAGACTTCGCCCACTGAGTTAAAATAGACACAAAATATACTTTACTCAGAGCACCAGCCTCACTTTCCAAAACAACTCGGGATTGCCAGTATATCGCATAATATCGAAGGGTATTTGCCATAGGTGTTGGCGCCCTACCATGGTAGTAGGGAGATATTGGTATCGTCAAATAGGCTATTCAAAGCTCTTTCATTTGGTAAACAAAAGTTTGATGTAATTTAATTCACAGAGAAGATATGACCTCTCAAAGACAGGAAGTGACACAACCACAGTTTTGAGAAAAACGCAATTAACCGTACAAATTTCAGTCAAAGTTATTAACGGTGACTCGATTCAGAGTCAATTTTGAGACATTATTTTACCCTTCTCAAACAGGATTATCATTAAAATTTAGGAAAGGAATAGTAAAGAGGTTAAACTTGTCAAAAATACGGTACTGAAAACGCAAACCCGACAAAATTGGCCCTATGATGCCTTTTAATGATTTTCTCGAATCTGCTAGTGGCGAAATGTCGATCATTTTGTCGGGCGGCTACACAATTTGTTGTATACAATATGTTGCCAATTTTGAGGTTTTGTCATAAAAGTGGTTCTCTCACTCTTAATTTCATTATGTATTAATGTCATTCCAATCCGTTGAAAACTTTTCGAGATATGTGTTTGTGACGTAATGCTCTAAACTCTTCAGCCCCTTTTGCCGACTACACTTCAATCATCAATTTTTTCGAAAAGGCAAACATGCACATACAACAATGTTTCAAATGTTGGACGATGTCACAGCGTTTGTCCATCCTTTGTCATGTCGGGTCATCAACAGAACTTTATTTTTTGTTTTTAATCCGAATTGGAATGTTCACGAAGCAAAAAATTACAATTACAAATCTCACAAAAAACTTAGAATGCCTTGTTGAAGGAAAAAAACAAACATGAGGTATATGGAAGCGAAACAAACTTACGCGCTGTCCGTAATTAATATCTCATGGAATCAAACCAAAAAAGCAAAGAAACAAAATTGAAGCAAAATACGAAATAAACAAAGGGCAGAAAGAAAAACTATGGAATACATCATGCCCTCCGATCATTTTGCCTTCGCCCATAAAGATTTATGATTTGGCTTGATTGTTTTACAGCAGGCAATATGCAAGGAAAAGATTATTGGAACATTGCAATATTGTCACTCCATGGACATTCAGAATTTTAAGCACAATAAGTGCTCTTCCCCACAGCATCCGCTGCGCTCCGCTATTTTTGCGGAAAATAATGTAAGAAAAAATAAATCGCTCTTTGCCACTTTAGCGGTGAGGAGCGGAGCGGAACGGATTGCTGTGGACAAACATACAGAGGCAAAGAGTGTTTTACTTTTTCATACGCCATTTTCTGTAAAAAATTGCTGAGCGGAACGGATGCTGTGCACAAAACCAGAAATTCGTCCCTTTAGCATGACACGATTCTAATTCCCTTCCGTCAGCCTTTAAGAAATTGATGATGGAAGTTTCCTGTGCTCAGAGCTTTTGATGGTATAACTTTTTTTCTTTTCAGTAATACTTCCAAATTGCACACCCAATCCGCTTGATACTTTGACACACAATGGAGAAGGCCTTCAGAGGTAGTGTGTAGTGTGTAACTCAGTTCAGCCAAAAAGTTTAGATAGTGCCTTGTCAGTTCAATGGCGCGAATTGCTGCCGTTGACACCGTCATGCAATGCTCATCCGCCATTTTGAGTAAACGTTGGCAGAAATTATCACGCGCAATCTAGAATGTGAAAAATAAAAGCCAGACTGTAATTTCACGATACAGCTGTAATGCATAATTAGTGTAATATAAACGGCTCGGGAATTTCTTGTCTATAATCCTGAACTCCCCGAAAATTCCACCCCCTCCCCTCCCCCTTTTAATACAGAAGGTTCGCTGCTCTTGGCATTTACACCTCACTTTTCTTGGTTTTATTTTTCTTGTTCATGTTTGTGTGTGTTTTTTGTGGTAGGTATTTGTCTTTTTAGAATTTTGCCCGGGCAGAGGCCTTGTTCGGCCTGCTCTTCTCGACTTTCAACTGCCAAGGTATCTTTAACGTGCGCAACGTGCACACGGGCCTTCCGAGTTTTCTGTCCTTATCCGAGAAGACTGGGTGCTCGATCCTACCTACCATAGGATCAGAGACAGGAATTTTCTCCTCCCAAAAAATTCCAACATGCCTGCACCAACGGGGATCCAACTCGGTACCTTCGGCATCAGAGGTGAGCACCTTGCCTCTATACCCACGTGTCTCCCAACATGTCTACCCCTCAGGGTTAAGAACCACTATTGTATCAGCAGTGTGCCTAGTCCAACCTTGACCTTTTGACACCTACGCGAATGTGGACGTCACGAGTAAAGTTACGACCCAGATCGCTATTGGCTGTGAATTTTTATTTACGTACGTTCGTCCGTGTTCCATTTAGGCTGAACTTTCCCCAGTAACCATCATTTTGTTGAGGACCTCAGTCCCGTGGGGGAAATCCCGATAACTGGACATTTCGCAGAATACCGTCGGTGTGAGTGGCCTCGAAAAGTATGGAAGGAGAAATTCGTCAGGATATTTTTTTTTTTCGGGGAGGAGGAGGAACTATTTTTGGAGCATCCCAGCCAGCAGTCAAACCCAATTAGACACGTAGGATTGGCATCAAGTTTGTTTCATAGGAATGACGTCGTTACTACGTTTATCCGCTAGTTACGACGTTGCTCCGACGCCGGTTTGAAATAGGGAACCGGCACCCAGGGTACTCTTAGCAATCTTACGGTAATCCTGTACAAATATACGTCGGACTGACGTAGGCATGCTGGCTGGGATGTGGACAAACCACGCATTGTTTGTGCCCTTTGGTCACCTGTTCGGGTCAGGGTTAATCTGGGTTTTCATGTCAAAGTTTGGCAAAACCAAAAAGTTGTATTGTAGCAAAGCGTCGTGTAAGAAATAATACCCAAACGATACAATGAAACGCAAACTAAAAGAGAAAACAGAAAATGGCCGATATTTCGGCAACAGCCTTTTTCAAGGATAAAAAAAAGAGGAAAAAAACAATGGAAAAAAATTTGAAAATTGAACAGACAAAACAATCGAACAATAAAATATTTAAATATGAAATATACAATGGAATATGTCTACTTAGTTTTTCTGTGGTTTATATAATGCTTGGATTTCATGATTATGTAGGAAAGGGAAATGACAAAAATCCACGAAGCAGAAAAAGTGTTTCTGTGTGTATGGAAATGGTGTTCCCGTAAATATGAAAATTTTCTTTCTATTTCACTAGTTTTTTTTTTTTTTTTTGGCATTCTCTTTGGTGCTTCCCTTTTAGTATCCCATGAAGGCCATCCTCTTTCACAGAGCCTATAATAGCACATACACCTCGCGCATCATAATAAAGATATTTCTAGTGAATAACTCAACAACAGGCATACATTCATTGACAAGGTAAAGAACCCTAGTGAAATGTGGCACATATCTGGCTATAATGTCTTGTTGAGCCGAATTGTGGAGGTCGTTCTTAGAATTCTTTCACATAAGTAATTGTGGCCTAGTTGCACAAACCGGTATTTGCGTCACAATGGCTGCACTGTGAAAATGGAACTTTTGTCTGCTCAAAACTATTTTGATCCAAACTTCGAGGTTTTGAATGTCTATGATTCCCCAGTGCGTCTTCTATGTGTGTACAAACTGTTGTTTATGAACGCGTGTACAAAATGTTGTTCATGAACAAAAAGCCACAATTAGTTGAATTTTAGTTAGTTTGATCATTGGCTATGCGACTTAATTATCGATCTGAGCAGATACGTCATATTTACTTTAGCAACAAATAAGACTTCAGTGCCCTGACCCGTCCCCCATTTTGGTCACGCCTTTGTAGAGTACAGACAAGAAAAGAGGGCAAGGTTACGTTTTATAGTAACTTGTAGTGTTATATGACGTGTTAGACCCATCGTGGTGGGACGATCCAGTGTCATTCAGTCTGCTGGAGCTATTTGGAACTTTCAGTGCTTCCTCTCGTCTGTGGACTTTGAATTTGAATTTGGGGTTACGTCACGTCGGCATGGTAGCGGCCACTTTGCGCCCATCACGGTCTATTTTCGTACATTTTCTTTAGTTACTTTATATTTAACACATAATTAAATACATTCATATGATTTTATCACATTGATAAAATTCTGAAAAGGTAGTTTTGTACAGATCTGGAAAAAAGTTTTGTAAATGAGTATACAAGTAATGAAATCACTATAGATTTTTGCCTCTGTCAGAAAAAACACAATGCAATGCGGATCCACGTCAGAAAGCAATTCTTTTAAGGATCCGCAGGATTAGTGCTTTCTTCGGATATGCATGAAGTGTACACATTCAGTTAAAATAATTATGTTTTATTTATACATGGCAATTGCGTGCCACACATTCGGGGGGATCTTCTGTAGACCCCTCAGATTATAAACGTTACCGCAGTCTCAAAAGTACAGAATTTACTGCAGTTTTAAGAGTGTAGACATACCAGTTTTAAAGGGCTGGTCTTCTGTGGTGGTCTGGAATAAAGAGAGATGGATGGATGGATGGATGGATGGATGGATGGATGGATGGATGGATGGATGGATGGATGGATGGATGAATGGATGGATGGATGGGTGGGTGGGTAGATGGATGGTTGGATGGGTGGGTAGATGGATGGTTGGATGGGTGGGTAGATGGATGGTTGGATGGGTGGGTAGATGGATGGTTGGATGGGTGGGTAGACGGATGGTTGGATGGATAGATGGATCGATGGATGGTTGGATGGATGGATGGATGGATAAATAGACAGATAGACAGACAGATAGACAGACAGATAGATAGATAGATTGATATAATTATATATATAGATAGATAGATAGATAGATAGATAGATAGATAGATAGATAGATAGATAGATAGATAGATAGATAGATAGATAGATAGATAGATAGATAGATAGATAGATAGATAGATAGATAGATAGATAGATAGATAGATAGATAGATAGATAGATAGATAGATAGATGTTAGGGGGAGATCAATGGACAAAAACCAACACATCCATGCAAGAAATCTTACATATAAGGTGTGTAAATGCATATGGGCGCTCGCACTGTGCATATAAATAAAAAAAAAAATGAATATACTGAAGAAACAAAAACAAAGAAATGTCGAGAAAAGGAGATGAAACAAGTAAGCAGCCATTACGAGCTTTGCTTATGCCAGGAAAGTCCAGTAATCCATGACAACAGGTAACGATTTATGTCCCTTGGGAAAGCAGGTCCAGACAGGATTATCTGAACTTGTCATACACCTAAAGCCTGCTTAATTGTGCTCCATAGACCTTGCCGACATCTACCATGGATTATATTAAGATAATAACATTCAGAATACACTAGGAAATCTTTTTATGTAGGGTAAAGGCGGTTAATTTTCAAAATAAATAGCTGCCTGGGTGATATATGAGTTTTCGGAGCGTTGAAGTCGACAGAACCGAAAAGAAACGACCAAACGTTTATATAAAATTGGTATTCGAGGAACACAGCAGGGTCATCTTGACATCACGATGGGCCCCTGGGCAAAGCAACATGCTGTCGCTCAATCCTCCTTTCAAAAACAAATGTAAATTTGCATGTGTGGGGCCCCCTAAATCCTTGGAGGCCCCTGGTCAACTGCCTAGTGTGCCCATGCGTTAGGACGGTTCTGGAACACTGAGAAACTGTGTGGGAACAGCAATTTCTGTCGCCCAATTTGAGGACTGGGGGGGGGGGGGGGGAGGGGGGGGGAGGTTGGCTAAGGGGTGGGACCTATTTTTAAATTGTTGAGGGGTCGAACCCACATCTTCCAACAAAAATTCAAAGTTGTTTGTAAGTGGAAAGCTACAGCTCTACATGATACCTATTTGGTCAAGTCAGCAATCAAGAGTTGGTTATATTAATAATTAGTACAGTTAATTCTACATCATTCACACATTTTATTCGTGAAAAGTAATATGTACACGTAATTATGTCAGTTATGATGAAATACCATAATCAATCGATATCTCAGTTTTGACTGAAGTCACCTTTATTTGACCAAAGGTTTCTCATTCGGTCCCTTTGACTTACTTACTGGTTCGAAAGACTGGGTCACAAACCTTGTTAATGGATAGGACTTGAACCCGTGTCTTCCGGAAATGAAGATTTGCAGTGGCAGAATTGGTTGCATGGATAAGACACTTTCACTAAAAACGAGGGGTACTGATTCAAACTGGGATCCCAGAGACAAAAAAAAAAATCTGTGACGAACACCGAGAGTCGTGATTTACGTCAGTCCGACGTAGATTTCCATAGGATTAGTAGGATTACCGTAGCGGCGGATTCCCTACATCAAACCGACGTCGGTGCGATGACGTAACCAGCGGATCTCCGTAAGAACGATGTCATTCCTATGTGCCAACTTGACATCAATGCTAATTATCGGATTTCCGTATGGTTCCTGACTGGGAATAATAATGATCTCCTCTGGCAAAATGGCTGTAGTTACTTCTCTTTGGTAACTGGTCACAAGAAATCCGTTAGGGTTCCAGCATTTTGGCTTCATAGCTGAAAAAACGAATAGGCCTACTCTTATTATATCTAGATGTTTTGTTTTCAACCGCAGCTTCTAGATCATGTTATCCACTCTCTTTTTCTCGCGTTCTCGCTGTCGGGGTCCACCGGGAGTCAGCCTGACAACCTGACTGACATGCGCAAACATAGGCATGGCTCACATCCGCTACATAGAGTGATGGGCCCTTTTCCCATTAGTCAAACTTATCTCTGTCTCACAGGTCCGCTTTCAGGGGCCGTCGAGTGAGGGTGTGTGCTGGGAAAAAGGGTGCCAGAATATAGGGGAGTGAGTAAATGGGTGAGGACATGAGTAAGTAAGAAAGAGAGACAGAAAGAGAGGGGAGGTAGTGGGGGCAGAAAAAGAGAGAGAGAAAGAGAGTGTGAGAGAGAGAGCGAGAGCCAGAAGCGACACACAGAGAGAAGAAACACAGAGAGAGAGAGAGAGGGGAAAAAAAGAGAGCGAGAGAGAAGAGAGACAGAGAGAGAGAGAGAGAGAAAAGAGAGAGACAAGTGACAGAGAGAGAGAAGAGACAGAGATAGAGAGAAAAGAGAGAGAGAAAAGAGGGAGAGAGAGAGAAAAGACAGAGAGAGAGAGAGAGAGAAAGAAAGAAAGAGAGAGAGAGAGAAAAGAAAGAGAGAGAGAGAGAGGAGACACAAAGAGAGAGAGAGAGAGAAAAAAAAGAGAGAGAGAGAGAGAGAGGAAGAACGAGAGTGATTTCCCAGGGTATAAACATCGGACGTTGTTGTTGATGGATGTTGCTGCCGCTGCTGCTGTTGTTGTTGTCGTTGTTGTTGTTGTTGTTAGTGTGTGTGGGGGGGGGGGGGGGTCATAAATCGTCAAAACCAAGGCGTACATTTATGGATGGCCTCTTTAGTCCAATTTCCCCTTTGACTTCCGGGTCACTCTGGGGGGTCTTCTAAGTCCAGATAAATCTGTTTCCAACTTTTGTTATAGTTCTTTCATTTTCCTAATGACACAGTCCGAGGGAATACACGAAAGAAAAAAAAATGTAATTACTGTAATATCAAATTAATGAACTCGGTTAAAGAGAGTCAGAAGTCACATAAAAACAATGAGCTATATCGTCATGGTGCTGACCTTTTTGGCCTAAGTCGTTTTTTGCACTTCTGAGAGAATCGCAAAAAACGTATTTATTCTTTTGCAATACAGTCAGACTTATGCCAAAATGACTCTAGGTAAAAGTGGCCATCATCCACGTTTCCTGAAACAACCCCAGAACCAAAATGGCCTATGTCTATGAATGAGTTAGGCCATTACACTATACTGAAAGTTTTATTTCCAGGATAATGGCTTGGCACTCTTGAATGATTTTAACATTAATGGATGCACCATGGGTAGGGCAATGACGTAACAGGTACATTCTGTTTTGGTCTAAGTCTGACTTAAGCCAAACGATTAGCACCATGACGATATTGTTCTTTC
>OZ007584.1:31248451-31265951 GCA_963931925.1 Onchidella celtica
ACAATACAGCAACTCACAGATATATTTAGCTTGTGGAGATCGTATTTCTTCAATCTCCATTTTCTGAAAGGCTGTTGTGATGCGTAAGTACGATTCCCAAGCGTTTTGCGCTAGCTGCGCGTATGTAAATGTACCTACCTCCAACCCTGTCCTTATCCTCAACCCTAAATCATATCGAATCCCTGACCCTGCCCCCTTACCCTTTCAACCAAGGAACAGGTGGAAAACAAAAAGAAAATCTGAAAGAATAATTAATTAAGGATGTTGTTAGGAGACTTGGGGTTGGGGAGCGTACTTACTTGTAACAACATTCTTTCTGAAAAACAAAAAATGGAGATCTTTTAGTATGTAGAAGATGTATAACAAATGCCACACTTTGACACTTGTTTAAAATGCGTTTGTCACGAGTGGAGTGAGTGCAATTAAGGGGATTGCTACAGAGCGGGTGTAGAGTAAGAAGGGCTCACAGTAGACAGCAAGTTAAGCGTGCTGTTGTGAGTAGGGGGGGGGGGGTCTGAATGAGGCGAAAGCGCGGTATTACTATCACTGCAAGTTAGAAGGTCCTACGGAGCGGACCTGTGAATAAGAGCCCATCGGGCGGACATAAAGGGAGCAGTCGAGAAGACTAGTGAGAGAGTCTTTCCAGTAATGACTGGTATGTAGAACGTTGATTGATTATTATGATTGATGTATTATATTACATTCGTCTATTACCATGATGTGAATAAGTATATGTGAGGAATGTGGAAGTCCTTGATATTGGATATAGCAATGTGCGCCATGAGCGATAGATGAAAGTGAGTTCATGGATTTGTAGCGCGAGTGAGTAGTGTGTACTCCGATGGAGGTGTGTTACCGTAAGATATGTGGTGAGTGAAAGGTGAACTAGTGTGTGTACGCTTCCTGGATTGTAAGGAGAGGTGGAGTGAATAGAAATGGTAGGGTATTATACCAATGTAATGTTATTCTTGTAGGTGTCGAGGACGGGCCGCAGAGCCACCTCGATGAGCACAGGGGATAGGCCAGCATAGGGCCGGAGGCCACACATAGGCCAGAAGTGAGGCTGTCAGTGCAGGACAGTAGAGGCACATAAAGTCGTGGCGGTCGGGCCACGGACAGGGACGTAGATATGAGAGTGAATGAGATACTATATTATTGCCATGATGATGGGCAAGTGAACTGATAAGTTGTATGACAATAGGAAGGTGATATTGAGAGACTGCGGTGCCAGTAAATTATTAATGTGCTATTAAGACCCTGAGGGGAGAGGCTGAGGCCGAAGTGCCTTTAGGAGTAACTACCGGATTGTGGATCCGAGGGAGAGTGTGTGTGAGAATAAGGCCGTTGTACGGCAGTCATTTCAATAATATAATGTATGTAATTGCACTATTATATGTATAATTATGTTTAATAAATGTGTGAGTCTGATGGGTTGTTTTGTTAAGTGTTAAACTTGTTTGTTCGTGATTGTCGTCCTGTCATAAACTATTACATCTCCCAGTCTGGGATTTGTGACAATGGGGGCTCGTCCGGCCTGTAGAGGAGACAAGCAGCCAGAGCTCCGGCATACGTCAAGTTAAATAAGACGCTGATTGAAAGTTAAGTGAAACTGAAATTTTGTACCCTGGATTGAGGGCTGTCTTTTCTTCTGTCTTTTTCCCTGTTTTTGCTGTTTTTGTTGTCGTTATAGATTATACGGGCGGTGGCGCGGGTTTGCTGTGGTGAGCGTAGTTTGTCCTCTTCGGGAGGTGGGCTAAATTTGGAACTTCGTTCATCACAGTGAACAGTTCTATAGGGACCTGTATTTTTGTTTAGATTGTGCCGTTCCATCTTCCTCGTTGTTTTAGGAAGACGTATTCTCTTGTCCCTCTTTCTACCTATCTGTAGATACGTTACTTTTTTTCAGACTCTGTTCTTGTTCGTACCGTGTTGTGTAATCGGCGTAGTAGGTTGCATTTTTTTTTCCATTATAGTTTTTTTTTGTAGAAGCTTTGTCCTAGTCTGGTTCGTTGTCCTTGACGTACTTGTGGTCCTTCTACTGTAATTCTTCATTCTTGTCGTTTCTATTTTCTTTTATAATTAATAGTGCTGTACATTTTATAGATATGGAATTAGTCGATGCTGCGTAAGGTAGCTGCTGATCGCCCTAAAGATTGGGATAGATATATCCCTGCAGTGTTATTCGCGTACAGAGAGGTACGGCAGGAGTCAACGGGATTCTCGCCGTTCGAAATGATGTACGGTCGTAGTCCTAGGGGCCCAACTGATGTTCTTCGGGACATGATGACGTCGCCATCATCGGGAGACGATGAGCAGATTTCGGTGTTTCAGTACCTTGTTGATTTAAGAGAAAGACTATCTTCAGCGCGCACTATAGCAGAAGAAGCGTCTAGTATCGCTTCAGCAAGAGCAAAGAACTATAAAGATAGAGGTTCAAAACTGAGAATTTTTAAGCCAGGAGACAAGGTTCTGTTGTTGTTACCTACGGACCATAATAGGTTATTGATGACATGGAAAGGCCCTTATGTTATTGAGCGAGTTGTTTCAAAGGTAGATTACGCTATCCACATTGATGGAGCGAGTAAGGTTTTCCATGTTAATATGCTACAGAGATTTTATGAGAGACCACAGTATCTGTGTGCACAGACAAGACCAGAGGAGACGGTCTTCTCTACTGCTTGTACGGGGGTCGTAGACCAGTTGGACTGTGACGTAAGCGACACCGAGGCGCAGGAAGAGTTACAAATTCAATTGCCGGAGTTAACTGCGACACAAGGTTACAGGGACGTAAAAATTAACCCTGACCTTACGAGTTCAAGGAGTAGGGAACTTGAGACCCTGTTAGCGTCATTTCCGGATGTTGTTACGGATTTGCCGGGTCGCACTACGGTGATCCAGCACCAAATAAAGTTGACTTCGGATAAGCCAGTATTTCTTAGACCGTATCCGCTGCCTTTTTCTTCGAGAGATAGAGTCATAAAGGAAGTTGAGTCAATGTTGAAGTTAGATGTGATAGAACCATCAACATCGCCGTATTCATCACCCATCGTCCTCGTGAAAAAACTTGATGGATCGGTGCGGTTCTGTATTGATTTTCGAAGATTGAACACTATTACGGTAGGCGATAGGGAGCCTATCCCGTTTCAGGAGGAATTAATAGCTTCATTGGCCGGGTCCACGTGGTTTTCCAAGATAGATTTGACGAAAGGGTATTGGGAAATCCCGCTTACTGAGGAGTCTAAACAATACACGGCGTTCCAAACGCCCATTGGATTATTCCAATTTAAGGTCATGCCATTTGGGTTGGTGAACGCGCCAGCGACGTTTGCACGATTAATGAGATTAGTGTTGAAGGACATACCTAATGTCGTGTCATTCTTTGACGATATAGCATGCCATACATCGACATGGTCTGATCATATTCAGACACTAACAGTAATTTTTCAACGATTACGCCATTTTGGGTTAACTGCTAAACCCGCAAAGATGGATTTGGCATGTCCAGAGATAATATTCTTAGGACATATTGTGGGTAGAGGTGTTCAGAGACCTGAAGTAACAAAAATTGACAAGTTAGTAGGGTTGCAAATCCCTAAAACAAAGAAACAAGTCAGAAGCTTAGTGGGAATTTTAAATTACTACAGAAAGTTCATTCCAAATTTTTCCTCCTTGTCATCTTCTCTTACTGACCTTACTAAGAAGGGACAACCCGATAAGGTCCAGTGGACGTCTGAATGTCAGACATCATTTGATAATTTGGTGACAGCATTATCATCGTCACCCATTCTGATATTACCCGATTTTCGATCTAATTTTATCCTCAGAACGGATGCGTCGGACTCTGGTGTCGGCGCTTGTCTTCTACAGGAGAAGAACGAATGTCTCCATCCTGTATGTTATGTCAGTAGGAAGTTATTGCAGAGAGAAAGAAAGTATTCTGTGATAGAGCGTGAGTGTCTTGCCATTGTCTGGTCCGTCCAGAAACTAGGACGTTATCTCATGGGACGAGAATTTTGTATCCAGACAGACCACAAGCCACTGACATTTTTGTCGAAGAATCGTTCGTCCAGCCCACGCTTGTCTAGATGGGCATTGGCTTTGCAGCCGTATACCTTCGTTATTCAACCACTTCCAGGAACCAGCAATCATATCGCCGACTACCTTAGTCGAGCCTAGGGGAAGATTTCAGGAGCTTATACATCGGAGGACAGGAACATTGACAGGATCTGTGTGAATGAGTCGACTTTAAAATATTGACATTATAAATATGATATGAAGAATGGTTGATAGGTTGATTGGCTTTTGATTCTGTATTAAGTATTGTGGTTAGTTAGCTATTCATGATGTGACACATATATGCATATTGCAGGCCATATTGATCCCCATATTTTCCCCTGATTCCGGTATTTTATATACTAGGGGAACTGCTAGGTCATTTTTTTTAGTGTAGGTATTGCTCACGCTCACTCGTTGACAGTCATCTTGATGCGATTTGAAATTAATTGCATTAATTTTTTTGGGGTGGGGGATGATGTCACGAGTGGAGTGAGTGCAATTAAGGGGATTGCTACAGAGCGGGTGTAGAGTAAGAAGGGCTCACAGTAGACAGCAAGTTAAGCGTGCTGTTGTGAGTAGGGGGGGGGGTCTGAATGAGGCGAAAGCGCGGTATTACTATCACTGCAAGTTAGAAGGTCCTACGGAGCGGACCTGTGAATAAGAGCCCATCGGGCGGACATAAAGGGAGCAGTCGAGAAGACTAGTGAGAGAGTCTTTCCAGTAATGACTGGTATGTAGAACGTTGATTGATTATTATGATTGATGTATTATATTACATTCGTCTATTACCATGATGTGAATAAGTATATGTGAGGAATGTGGAAGTCCTTGATATTGGATATAGCAATGTGCGCCATGAGCGATAGATGAAAGTGAGTTCATGGATTTGTAGCGCGAGTGAGTAGTGTGTACTCCGATGGAGGTGTGTTACCGTAAGATGTGTGGTGAGTGAAAGGTGAACTAGTGTGTGTACGCTTCCTGGATTGTAAGGAGAGGTGGAGTGAATAGAAATGGTAGGGTATTATACCAATGTAATGTTATTCTTGTAGGTGTCGAGGACGGGCCGCAGAGCCACCTCGATGAGCACAGGGGATAGGCCAGCATAGGGCCGGAGGCCACACATAGGCCAGAAGTGAGGCTGTCAGTGCAGGACAGTAGAGGCACATAAAGTCGTGGCGGTCGGGCCACGGACAGGGACGTAGATATGAGAGTGAATGAGATACTATATTATTGCCATGATGATGGGCAAGTGAACTGATAAGTTGTATGACAATAGGAAGGTGATATTGAGAGACTGCGGTGCCAGTAAATTATTAATGTGCTATTAAGACCCTGAGGGGAGAGGCTGAGGCCGAAGTGCCTTTAGGAGTAACTACCGGATTGTGGATCCGAGGGATAGTGTGTGTGAGAATAAGGCCGTTGTACGGCAGTCATTTCAATAATATAATGTATGTAATTGCGCTATTATATGTATAATTATGTTTAATAAATGTGTGAGTCTGATGGGTTGTTTTGTTAAGTGTTAAACTTGTTTGTTCGTGATTGTCGTCCTGTCATAAACTATTACATCTCCCAGTCTGGGATTTGTGACAGCGTTATATCACTTACCTAGCTGTTTCACAGTTCCGATTTATTCTAATTCTTTATCACAATAACAAAAGCCACAAACGTTTAACGTAGAATTTCTCAGTTGTGCAGAAAGTGCAGTTGGAACAAACAAGAACTGAGGTCGCGTTTTGGTATAGGCTTTTTTGGCTTCCGTGGGCAAAATTCTCACGCTCACAATAGGCTTTTATGGGATCAGTTTCAGATCAATTTTCAAAAGTGTAACTGTGACCATTTTACCATCGAAAACCTCCTTGCAAACAATCCTACGGCAATCTGATCTAAAGTCTGCACATAGGAATGACATCTGCTATTCCCGACGTGCCAACGTCAGTTTGATGTAGGGAGTCCGTCCCTGTGGTAATCATGACAAACCTATGGAACGTTACATGGGATTGACGTAGGGTTAATGGCCGGGTTTCACCTTTCACCGTTCACCTAGGCGTTGTCCACCCACTGCAGGATGGAGCCCTCCGACAATGATTGCCATTCTCTTCTGTCTATTGTTTGCCGGATCCATGTTGTCCTCCTCTCTTTGTAATGTCGTCCTTCCGTCTTCTTCCTGGTTGTCCTCTTGTTCTTTTTCCTGTACTGGCTGAGTTTATGTTAAAAAAATGGTCACATAAACCCTTTTCGCCAAACCATAAGAGCGGAAAATGCTGCAAGTATCCAGTTATTTCTCAGCATGAGACACCAACGGTTAGGTCATAATTATTATACTGTTTCGATTATTCGACTTTTTTGGTTACGAAGCTGCAAAACAGTTGAGTTGCGTTTAAGGACGTTTGGGGGACTGGCAATCCCCCCTCCCCCCAAACTGTTTTAAGAGGGTGGAGGGGGGGTAGGTGGGAGGGGGTATGCCAGAATTTGGTACTGAATTCACGCCCACACAAACTCATGCGCTCACACACACACACAGGAAACGTCAGCAACGCAAAGTCATGTTGTACATTCTACCGAAACAAACCAATAAAACTGAAATTGACCATATCGAACCCCTGTCTAATGCATTCTCCAGATACAGCCCATCCTTACGGGTCAATGCGCTACACACCCTGGACATCAATAGAATCTGAAATGAAGTGGAAACACACTGTTCTGAAACAATGACGGAGATTTTTGAAAGGGGTCATGACGTATGAATCGAAATGCGTGTTTTGAAAAGTATCAATCCCTCTAGTGCCCTGTGCTGAGCGCTTGAAGTTTGGCGATCTCAGCTCTTGTCTGTTCCAACTCCACTTTTTTGGTACAACTGAGAAATTCCACGTTAAACGTTTGCGGCTTTAGTTATAATCACAAGGAGTTAGAATAAATTGGAACTGTGAGACAGCTTGGTAAGTGTCACAACGCATTTTAAACAAGTGTGAAAGTGTGTATTTGTTACACCTCTTCTACATACTTCTACATCTTACTGTATTATCTCTGGTGTCAGTGAAACTCAATGCGGCAACGTCACTGTCTTACAAGACGCCGGTCAAAATCGGCCAGTCGCGCGCCGGGCCTAAATGGCAACTGATCTTCTGACTCACATTTAACCTTCCGACGGCCAGATACGTAACATGTCCATTATGATGTGTAGTTCTTCGTTAACCCTTAAAGTGTTCGCCTACGCCCTAACTAAATGGCAACTGACCTTACGACTTACGCTTAACCCTCCGACGGTCAGATACGTAACATGTCCATTATGATGAGTTCTTCGTTAACCCTTAGAGTGCTCGACTGCGTCTTGAGGTGTCTGAGTGAGGAGAGGATCATCCCAGATTTGCGTCATATCGAGCAGCGACATTTTCTCTCTCGATGTCATCTTGGCCTCTAGGGATTGCCTGAGGGGGGAAGAGGGATCTGCCGGGATAAAGGCAGCTTCTGTTGAGTCTAAATTCAATTGGCGGTCATTTGTGGCTATGCGTGTTGCTGTCAGTGGCGGATCCTGAGAGGTGAGAGGGGTGGAAGGGGCGAGGAAGCACTCATGTTGCCACCTCCCCCCTCCCCCACCCACATTAGGACCAGTCACACTGGTTGCGAGCGGTAGAGAGAGATTGTATGTGTGTCAGAGAGTCTAACAGACAGACAATTCAAGAGACGATCAAAGGAAGAGAGAGAGAGAGAGAGAGAAAGAGAGAGAGAGAGAGAGAGAGAGAGAGAAGGGGAAACGATTGAGAAGACAAGTAAGAAAGGAAGAGAGTGAGAGAGAGAGAGACAGAGAGAGAGAGAGAGAAAGAGAGAGAGAGAGAGAGAGAAACGATTGAGAAGACAAGTAAGGGTTTGCTGGTGAACGTGGATGGCAGTGAATGGATGGTACAACCCGTCCCTTCGCCCCCACCCCCCCCCCCTAAACAAAACCTAAATCCGCCACAGTTTGTCTTCCATCTACAGAATTACAATTCCTTCCAAAAGGAATCACATTGCACTACATTCATTTCTGTTTGTTAAAAACCGAGGCTGGCAACGAGCGCATTTAATTTCACCCTTTTTCTTCTTTCTTACGCGTATGCGTAGAATGTGTGGCTTATTGTTTGAGTAATTAAATAGCATTGGGAATTAATTACTGATACAATAACACCAAGGAAAACAAAAGAAAGCAAGAAAGGAACAATGGCATATAATAATTATTGTCTGCAGGACTTTTTTTTTATTGGAATTGAGCAGAATAAAAAAAAGTGCATTCTATTGTGTACGCTTTTGTTCAAAATAATTTTAATGATTATATTCACGGGACGGGAAGAGCTGCCTATCTATCTATCTATCTATCTATCTACCTATCTATCTATCTATCTATCTATCTGTCTGTCAGACTGGATGTCTGTTTGTCTGTTTTCTATTCATATCTCTCTGTCTATCTGTCCGTTGGTTTTGTCCGTCTGTTTGTCTCTCCGTCTTTCTTTTTAAATCCATCCATCTGTTTGTATCTCACTTCCTGCATGCTTGTGTCTATCTGTCTGTCTGTGTATGTACCCATCTATCCACACATGCATATGATTATCACACTATATAATTCATGAGCCAAGCGTCTGTCAACGCCAGAATTAGAGACACCGTCCCCAGGCGCCGATATCTGGGGCGTTAAAGCTGATGTCACCCTGGCGTCTGGTTACACAAGCAAACAAACATAAACATAAACAAACACGCAGGCGCATCTAGGCACACACATACACACACACACACATGCACTCACATAAATTGCTCTCAGAAGTTCACGATCCACACCAAGACTCGAACACATTATATCTAGTGATAAAAAAACAACATTGACACCAAATATCTCGTAATCCTTTTGATGAATCCGTAAAAAATTTTGGTAGAGTTATGTCCATGACATGTGTAATGCTATGTTAAAATTTCATCACGATTATAGAATTACTTTTAAAGATATTTTAGATTAAGTGAGTGTCTGTCAAAAATTAATAAAACGAGCCTATATTTTTCATATCTTTCTGTGTTCTCTCTTTCCCACTGGATAACCCACACATAAAAAAGGGCATTAACTCTAAACCTGCTCTTGCTTATCTCCAAGGGCCATAACCTTTAGCTGTGACCAGGTCAAGATTTAAGGCCCTTTGATGGAAATGTTAAAAATGATAGGATGAGTGAGTAAAAGTGGGCGGTTTTTGCCCCTCATAAATTTCTGCCAAGGGGAGACAGTAGAAAATTGTTTTCCACGGCGTATTCTGTCTTTTATGGAAAGTTTTTCAGATAATCATTTCTGTGGATTTTACATAATTTTCCAAACCGTTTTCGTATTTGTGAGTGAGCATGAGTTAACCCGGCATAAGTTGGCAACAAGACAATTTGAGTTCTGTACATATAATAAAGACAAGACATTTCTGATAAATTGAAGTCAGTGACCCCCCAAAAACAAGATTTTGAGAAAACGGCATTTAATCCTATAAGTGGCAATAGCTAATTGATCAAGTAATATTGGAGTGATTGCTGTTAGGAGACCGTAGTCTAATAACTAAGCCGTTATAGAGATCATAGTGAGTAGTGTTCACTGCTCATCTACAGTTTACCCTGTAACATGCCACGGTCCCCTAGAAACAGCCAAGTCGGAAGTTTTTTGATCTTGTTAGGAGACCGTAGTCTAATTACAAAGCCGTTATAGAGATCATAGTGAGTAGTTTTTCACTGCTCGTCTACAGTATACTCTGTAAGATGCGACGGTCCCCTAAACAACAGCCAAGTTGGAAGTTTGTGTCGGACCCAAATTTTCACTTCAAAGCCGTTTTTCTCAAAATCAGCTCTGCCGACTTAAGCCGCGTTTTCTCATGCACAATCACATTTTGTTTTTCTTTTTCCCGATGGACGTCTAAACACTGAAAGCTGCATACGTCTTCCTTTTACCTATGCAATTTATTTGATTGTTTCGGTACTAATTTTCTTACCGTCTCTTGTTACATACAACGTTTTCTTTTTTCCAGATTTTACCTTTGCTCAGAGAGAGTATAGATGTATAGAGAGGGTTCACTTCCGACAAATCTCGAAACTAGGTCGCTGCGGTAAACAAGAAATTGAAGAATTGAAAGAGACCTTCTTCGCCAAAGATAATGTGCATATCTGTTTAGTGTGGTTTGTTCATATTTTTGGGGCTGACTGAAACAATTTAGATTCGTTTGTGAGTTCTTTCACCCCATGGAAATGCACAAACCGGTTTTGTTTACCGCAGCGACCTACTTTCCGCTTCATGCTAACAATGGTTTCGCGGAGCCTCCCGTGTCTCGCAGTGCAAATTGACCAATAGTGGACCCTCTCTATACATCTATACTCTCTGCTTTGCTTTAAGCTTTGCTGCGACCCCATAGATTTTCTCTGGTTTTCATAATCTTTGGTCAGTTTAAAGCTTGAATAATTTCTCCACTCTCTGTTGATGTGCGTGGTGCGTATCAATATCTGATATTCTTCTTGTTCTTCAATTGCGGGATCTGGAACAGATATCGACGATCACGGTTCGCCACTCATTCCTCTGCTCGGATTCTCTCAAAAAGCCCATATTGTCCTGGTTTTTCCCTGTCGCCCATCTGTTCAAACTCTCTAGATATGTTGTTCTTTGTCTACCTCTGCTTTTTTTGCCCTCTATTTTTTCCAGTTAGATCAAGGTGTTCCAGATCTTTGTGTCGATTCAGGTGTCCCAGGAACTGCAATAATCTGATAAAGTCTTGGTTAAATACAGTTTGGAAAGCGTAACCCAACCGGTAACCCTACGGAAGTCCGATGCATAGGTCTGACGTTGTTTGCACATAGAAATGTCATCGTTCCTACGTTGATCCCCTAGTAACGACATCGCGCCGACGTCGGGCTAATGTAGGGAACCTGCTCCTATATTAATTCTACCAATCCTACGTCATATCGACATAGGGTTGCTGGCTGGGGTATATCCATTGGAATAACCCTAGACCTGTCTTTTGCAGTATACTTCAGGTGTTATTACACCCACGGTGTCAGGGTCCACTCAGCCCCGCACATGGGCAAAATTATACCCATCAGACGGACCAACGCAAAAAGTACTTCCAATGTCTCCGCTGCCAGCATTCCAACGTCATTTCGACGTGGATTTGCATAGGATTTCCGTAAGGTTGGTAGGATGTGTTCCCAACATGACACCAAAGTCGGCGCCATGTCGAAACCACCGGATCTGCATAGGGACAGTGTCATTCCTAAGTGCAAACTCAGCTTTTCAATGACGCCTGCCCAAATCCCTGCCCACCACACGTCACCCTCCCTCTTTCATTTCATATTACCTCATAATCAACACATTATGATTTATGCCCCGTATTCCATTGCAAGCGCTTTCATCGTGCATGGAAATGGGTAAACAATACGCCTATTATTGGTGAAATATGCGCAGACAATGCCGGTCAGAACGATAAAATATTGGGCGTTTGTCTCTAGCCCGGACGGGGAAAATGATTTGTTTACCGGCCGCATTAAACCCAACCGCGTTTCATGCAATTGCTCATTTCAGTGGTCGAGGTGGATGAGTGCAGAGCGATGGTGCAGACATGTTCGGTGCATAAAGTCAATCATAGGCTCTCTATTTGCGTCTGTGGGAGGCAAAAGCGCGAAACTGATGTATTATTAAAGGTGATTCATGCGTAAAAGCAGAACTGGCTTGTCCACTATAATCAGCCAAGCAAGGGGTGGTGATGGTCGAAATTGAGGCTTAAAAAAATGGATAACGAGTTCTCAAAATCTCTTCTTTGCGTGTGCGAAATACTTATATTGTAGGTCTTTATTTTAGGAGGATCGCTGTTTTTTTGGCATTTATACCTCACTTTTTCTTGCTTTGTTTCTGTGTGTTTTTGTGGTAAGATTTATTCTTTTTTAGAATTTTGCCCGAGCAGCGGCCTTGTTCGGCGTGCTCTTTTCGAGTTCCAACTGCCAAGGTATCTTTAATGTACACAACGTGAACAAGGGTCCTCCGAGTTAATCGTCCTTATCCGAAAAGACTAGTTGCTCGATCCTACCTACCATAGGATCGAGGACGGGAACCCCCCCCCCCCTCCCCCACCCCCCAACCACCTGCGCTGTAAAAGTTTAACCTTGAATTTCTCAGCCGTGCAAAAAGTGGAGTTGGAACGAACAAGAACTGAGGTCACGAAATGGTCTACCAGCTAACAGTGGCGGATCTAGTATGAAGCTAATGGAGCTTAAGTGCCCCATTGTTGCTGGTAGCGAAATGGGGCCCCATAGCAGTTCAAACTCCCTAAAAGTGTAGGACCGCCACTGCCAGCTACACTGACGTTTTCAGATACAGACTGGCTTCTCGGCCGGAATACCGTCTTCAAATTCCAATAGTTTTTTACAGTTCATAAACAAAACAATGCAAAAACGAAGTTGCGTCCGCGACCCTGTGACGTAAACATTTCAGTGAAAGTCTCGTCTTTGTGACTCGTTCGTTCTTATTGAAATTGACAGGTTTACCATCTAAATCATTGTTCTGTTTGGAGTGACCTTTACTTGTATTGAATTATGCAAACGATACAATGTAATAATTTCTGGTCCAAACCAGCTTTTCCAAGGCTGCAATATCAGATAAAATAGGGTTTTGTTGGGTTAATTAATCTCGCCTAACGCAATTACTGTGGGGTTGGCTGAGTACAGGGAAATAAATTCTGACGGACGTACGGGGTTATTTGGTTTGATAAACACCCACATATACACTCACACACACACACACACACACACACACATAAAAGCCAATGATATATTTTTAATTTTGGACTTTAAACAAACTGGGGGGGGGGGTGGGGGGGGGTCGTCGGGGAAGGGTAGATATTCACGGGCATGCGTGGACAGATCTATACACTGAAATGATAATTACACACATTATGCTTAGAGCGCAAGTTTCACATTAATATACATTGAAAATATGCTCACCATAATTGTTATTTCTTCTAATCAAATATAATAATGTTTTTAAAATTGGCTACTCTGGTCTATCTGTCAGTCCCCCCCCCCTCTCTCTCTCTCTCTCTCTCTCTCTCTCTCTCTCTCTCTCTCTCTCTGTGTCTCACTCTCTATCTCTGTCTCTTTTTTTCTGTCTCTCTCCCGTTCTCTCGCTCTCTCTGTCTCTATCTTTTTGTCTCTCTCTGTCTCTCTCCCTTTCTTTCTATCTCTGTCTGTGTCTGCCTGTCTGTCTGTCTGTGTGCACTTATGTCTGTCTATCTATCTGCTTGTCTGCGTCTGTATGTCTGACCCTGTCACACACTCTCTCTCTCTCTATTCTTGCTTTCTTTCTCCCTCTTTCTCTCTCTCTTTCCCGTTCCTTCCCCCTCTTTCCTTTTACATCCTAACGAACGAAAAAAGAATCAACAAACAAACAAACAAACAAAAAAACCTCTCCCCCTGCACACACTCACCATCGAATTTACACAGAACTTCTTTCTCTACAAACTTAAACAAACAAAAAAATTGAAATAAAACAAAAACAATAGGCAACTTTCATTAAAATCCCACACACAAATCTACAAACACATTCACAAACACACCCACCCACACACACACATACGGTACACAATCACATTCCAATCATCCAGCGCACGCCATTCTCCCAACAAACCATCGACATGGGGTCCATTTATTGCCTCCCCTTGTCCCTGGTTATGGCTACCGGAAACGCCGAGTGCGCATGCGTTGTGCCGCTCGTGCAGAACATGGCCCCATAGTCAACATGACATTATTTGAAGCCGATCCGATCTTAAGGCATTAAATTGCCGAGCGCGGATTAGGTTTGTTCATTTTCTGAAATGCAAACACGTTTCCTTTCTGCCTGTCTAGATGTTGTTGATTCTGGAGTGGTTGAAAAAAAAAAAAAGTCCATTATAATTCGTTCCGCTGTTCAGTGTGACGAAACAGTGAATGCCAAGTAAATGCTTTTTTTTTTTTTTGGGAAAAAGGGGCTGGGGTTGTATATGTGTGTATGGAGAGCGGGGAGATGTGAAAACTTAAAACTAATGCCTCTACTTATGTCTCGTCTTCGACAGCTCATGTCATTCAAATCGCTTGCTTGCTGGTTTTATGGTGCATAGTTTTTAAGTTCTCAGTGAACCAATAAATACATTTTTAACAAAAGTCTGAATAATACATGTATAAATGATTAAATAGATAAATAAGCTACTATGCAATTGCACGGTGTGTAAATGGGCTACAATGGCACAAAGGCAAATTTTCCAAATGGGATTAAAGAGGTATACAAATACAAATACAAAAATACAGAAATAAATAGATAGCAAATGATGATATTTCCGCTTATCCTTCGAAGTCCTAAGCAAAATCGAAAGACATGTTCAGATTTCGCCATTCGCTCTAGATATGATTATGAGTCCGTGCTGCATCCAAATCTAGCAGAAAAGGCGATATGAATGTCACATTTGTCGCCCCAAGCGAGCAGTTTGACTGATGTCATTTTGAAAAGTTCGAACTGAAAAACTCAACATTCGCCCGATATGTCTTAATCTAACGTCTTAGAGATATTCTTTTTCTTTTTTTTTTCTCCCGACCCTGTCTTTTATTTGTTCTCGAATACTGTCAACGATACTCATCATCCGCATGTTTATAATGTGAAACTGACTAAGTAATCGCTGATCAGGATAAAATTAATGTGTTCAGTTCTGAAATATCTAGTAGGAATCTCACAGTGCGTTGAGCCAAACTAATGTGTACGTGTTATATCCGACGGTTTTTGGTTCTGAGAGAGAAAGGGAGAAGTTTCGAGTTATGTGTGTGTGGAGAAGAGGGGGGGGGGTGTTGCTTTATAACACAAAAAAATAATAAACATTAATTTTGTTTTTTCTGTCTTCCCCTGCCCTCTTCCCTCTCCAGTCTTCTCTCTGTCTGTCAGTTTATCTGTCTGTCAGTGTCTGTCTCTCTCTCTCCCCCCTCTCTCTCTCTCTCTCTCTGCCTCCGTCTGTCTGTCTTTGTCTGTCTGTCTCTCTGTCTCTGTCTCTGTCTCACTCTCTCTTAAGAATCTGGGTGTAACCCAGCGTTTTTTATTGTTCTTTATTTTTTAATCAATAGTTAATGTTTAATTAACTTTCAAGTTACCTTTCACCACCACAACAGATCGACCATCCATTTCCAAAAATACATCAGTGGCAACATCAAAAACAATTAATGTATCAGCAATATAATCACCATTAACGTCAGCACCATCAACGTAGCAAAATCTACAACATTCTCAGCAGCTACAACATCTACATCACCAGGAGAGACCACAAGCAACTGTTCAATTTTTCTTTACTTGTTTACCTACTACGCAATTGCACGGTGGGTGAGCGGTGCACGAGAATGCGACGAACGGGATCCTACAGCAGTGGCGTATCTAGGATAGGTGACGCCTGGGGCAAGCAAAGATTAAACAAAAACATATTTTTTTTTATTATAGACGCCCTTGAAAACGTGATAATGATCAAAAACAGTGTATCTCATCATCATAATATTATTGGGGACAAGGTGGTCTGGAGGCAAGATGCTCGCCTCTCATGCCAAGGGTCCCGGGTTCAAAACCCGGCCGGTGCAGGCATGTTGGAAGTTGGATCGAGTACCTAGTCTTCTCGGATAAGGACGAAAAAATTCGGAGGGCCCGTGTGCATGTTGCACACGTTAAAGATACCTTGGCAGTTGAAAATCGAAAAGAACAGGCCAAACAGGCCGCTGCCCGGGCAAAATTAAATAAAATATCATCCCTACCATTCCCTCCCCATCCCCCCCCCCCCGCCCCCGAAAAAAAAAACTCCGATCGGCGCTGCACTGTGGCGACGACGTGCCTGCTCCAATTATAACTGGGCTGCAATGGCACCCAGGCAAATTTCCCAAATGGGATTAAAGAGTTATACAAATACAAATACAATAATAAAGAAAGTAGGACCTCCAATGTAATCATAAAAGGCTTTTTAACTGTTGATTCTAATATTCTACAAAATATCATATTATGCATAGAAAGAAATAACGAAGGTCTACGTGGGGCACATTTTAAAAGGTCTTAAAATTCGCTATATTTCACAAACGTTCGTTGATTTTGAGCCACAACTGAGTTGAATAGAAGAGAGTGTTCCGACATTTGGAGCCGAGTAAAATTAATTAAAAAGTATGACAGGAAATTTCGTCCTGCGCCTCAGTTTACACATGGTGATCGAAACTCACATCGGGTGTATTCCTCGAGTAAGCAAGTCAACAAGTGTTAGTAACTTTTGTTAATATATTTTTAGAACTATAACCATCGACAGAAACTCCTGTCATCCTAAGTCTGTCATTCAAGACAGCCAGAAAAACACAAATTGTTTTATACACACAAGTAAGATTTTTATTATTACTAATTAATACATCATATTAGTTTCGTTTCACTGAAACAGCAACATCCCCACCCCTTCCACGCACAAACCTAAAGAAAAAAGAAAACGATTGGTATTCAAGGCACGTGCCTTCTCTCCCCCACCCCCCCCCCACCCCCGCCCCTCCAAAAGCCGAACCTTATCCACGCCCTTGCATCAGTAGAAACCACAAAACCATTGCCTGCAATGATTGACTTCCCAACACCGCTGACTTCAGGTGCTCAAAGTGCAGCACTAACTATCATTATTGATTCATCCGCAGTGAACAAAAAATCCGCACTCATCACTAAGTGTTCTCCAATTTAAAACCGATTGCCTAAGTTGTAAAACATCGACTGGTTCGCTAAAATTGCCCACAATTTTTTATTTTTTTTTCTGGTAGGAATAAAATTTGACACAGTTCCACTTGCCAGCTTCATATACGTGCAGCGAGAGTTATGAGTAACCACGTATATGACCGTGACTCATCTGTCCAAAATGGTAATTAAGTAAAATGCCAAGGGAAAAAAACAACAAAACAGTTTTATATTAAAAAGTCCTGCGTACAAAAAAGAAAAAAACAACTATCGGACACAAAAGGACTTTCATCAGAGAAAATAAAAAAACTGCAGACATTACTAAAAAGTTTTGTTGTTTTCTTTTAAATTTCTTTCCTCAAGATTTTGGAGTCATATTTCACTTATTCAGAAGATCTTTTTTTTTCATATTTACAAAATCCATATAGATCTAGACATACTTTACAGAGCGGGTCTTTCCCCGTTTGTGTTTTTAACTTCAAGTTTAATTGATCTCATTTATAAGAATTTGAAAGCTGAAAAATAACCCTGTGTAAAATAACGAAAAAAAACAAAAAACTGAAAAAGCACAAAGTGGCAGTTACTGTGCCCACTCACCGTTAAACTCAAACTCAAACCCAAACTCAAATTTCCTTATTCAAGCTGGGTTCTCATGTCAAAATTTGGCAAAAAAAGAAAAAGTTGTATTTATCAAAGCCTCGCATTACAAATGATACCCGG
>OZ007584.1:31270951-31290951 GCA_963931925.1 Onchidella celtica
CATCCACCCCCCCCCCCCCCAAAAGGAAAAAGCGACAGATGTCAAAAACGTGTGAATTTCGCTTTTCATACGTTGAATGTGTCAAATGTGTCACATATATTTCATAATCGATCATTAATGCCTCTTTCACGGACTGATTTCAGAATGACAAACTGCCCCCCCCCCCCAAACCCTCCTTTTCATGCCCCTATTCTTTCTTAAACTAAATTTTCTTGTCTTTACCATATGGCATGACGGTTGGGTTTTTTTTGGGGCTATTTCTGTGTCAGATTTGGAAATGACGCACTGACACCCTCTGGCCTCCCCCCCCCCCTCACTCTCTCTCCCTCTCTCTCTCTCTCTCTCTCTCTCTCTGTCTCTCTCTCTCTCTCTCTCTCTCTTCCCTTACCCCTTTATTTTTTTTTTTTCTATTTTGCACATCCTTCATGTCCTCACGACACGGCCAGCCATCTGAGTTTTGGCGTCACTCCGAAAGTGATAGATTGTTTTACGCGGAAAAATGACCCCAGACAGCGAAAAACAACCTCAGACACATGTGAAAAACTAAAGGTTTCTTGTTTTTTTGTATTTTTTTTTTTTAATATGTTGAATCAGCAGATAGAATCTGGCGCAGCCCTTATCTATGCGTCACGGTGGAAGAGCCAAATCTGGGGACACGTTGCTTGAGAGGCAAGGTGCTTGCCTCTCATGCCGAAGATGCGGGGTTCGATTCCCGAATTATGCAGACATGTTGAATTTTTATTTTATTTTTTGGGGGCGGGGGGGGGGGGGGGGAGGAGGAAAAACTGTCCCCGACCTGTGGTAAGTAGGACCGAACACCTATTGAGAAACTCTGATGGCCAGTTTGTACATTGGGCACGTTACAGATCCGTTGGCAGGTGAAAGCCGACAGGAGCAGGCCGAAGAAGGCTGCTGCCAGGACAAAATTCAGAAAAAAAAAACCAACAAGCCAACGAATCCCTACCACAAAAACGTTCCGCTTTAACAAGAACGTGCCAAAAAAAAAAAAAAAAAGGAAGAAGAAAGGAAATTAAGAAAAGTTGTAAATGCCAAGAGCAGCAAATCATCTAAAATAAAGACTTAAAAAGCACAAATGGCCTAACATGGTATTGTGAAAAATAATCCAAAGAGACTTAATGTGACCCATTATGTTCAAATTGGTACCTATGTAAGGTTTGGTCATATAATTGTGTATTTTGTATACTTCTTAATCCCATTTGGGAAATTTGCATTTGTGTCATGGCAGCCCAGTTACAACTGGGGGAGGGAGTGGTATCGATGAATTTTATTTAATTTTTGCCCTGGCAGCGACCTGTTCGGCCTGCTCTTTTCGATTTCCAACTGCCAAGGTATCTTTAACGTGCGCAAAGTGCACACGTGCCCTCCGAGTTTTTCGTCATTATCCGAGAAGACTCGGTGCTCGATCTCCCATAGGATCAGGAACAGGAAAATATAAGAAAAAAACAAAAAAACACCAATGTTCCAACATGCCTGCACTGACCGGGATTTGAACCCGGGTACCATCGGCATGAGACGTGAGCACCTTTCCTCTAGACCACGGTGTCCCATGACTGTCATGTTAAACACCATAAACATCTTAAACGCCCAGAACTGAATGGAACAAAGCCGGGCACCTCAACTAGTATTATTACCAAACAAAACAAATCAAAATTGTCATGATTTGTAACAAGTCGTAGGCCGCTCATACGGCTCGAATTGATTGGTGTGAAATTTTGACGATGGCTTCATTTCGACCTGCACACGGTTTTTTCTTCAGATTTCGAGGCTTGAAATGGTGGAGAGTTAATTTTTGACCTTGCTCTGTGCTGCTGATTGATCGCCTGATATTTGAATTGAGGAAGGCCTGCGCTTGACCATCCACTCAGACTCGACATGCCGTGGTGACCACAGGCGAATTTGTGTAGCCCGCCGGATAAAATGAGGCACATTTTGACACCACTCGATTCGGGAAAATCGTTAAATGGCGTCTTACGGTCAATCTTATCGTTTTTAAGTTTTCAGTATTTTGGACAAGTTTAACCTCTTTACTATTCCCTTTGCAAATAATAATCATGTTTCAGAACGGTAAATGCCTCAAAACTGACTTTCAATCAAGTCATCATCAATGATTTTGACTAAAAGCCGAAACGTTAAAAACGTTTTTCTTAAAACTGTGGTTCGTCATTTCCTGACTTTCATATGCCATATTTATCTTCTCTGCTAATTAAATTACAGCAGTATTTTTGTGTTTTAACCAATGAAACGACCTTGGATAAAGTATCTGGTGATACCAATAAATTATCTCCATACCACCAAAATGCACGAAGTGCCTCATTTTGAAGAGAGGGGTTACACATTTTGTACCACTGACACAAGGCCTACTTTGTTACTACATCACAGACCGCTTCCCCTTCCTTGCCTTTTGTCTTTAACCAATCACAGAACGGGACAGTCTGTAGTATCTCTGGAAGCTTTGGAGACAGAACTTAGGTTTACCTGGTCAGTTTGTTGACCACTTGGCCACAATTTTTTATTTTATTTTTTTTGGAAAATCAGCCACACGTTGTGACAAATTATCTTATTGGTAGTATGTCCTCTACATGATTCTATTTGATCCTAATGTAAATATGAGAACATACACAATACTTAACATGATTTTTCGGTTTATATTATTACAGGGTCCTCAATAATGAATTTTATTCCTCTTCTGTTTAAACACCCAATAGTTCGACATAGTAGTTACTCATCATGTCCTCTCTCCTTCTTTCTTTCACTCACTCTTTCCGACTGCCCTGTGCAATTTTGTAAATTGGGGTGCCGAGCGCTATGCTCACATTGGGAATCCCCAATCGTGTGGCGCAGAAAAGTGCAGAGAGGATTAGTTGAAATCTCTAGGGGGAAGGGCACTCTGTCTTTCTTATACAGTTCTCTCCCTTTCCCAACAAACCTTTATCCATTTATCTCCCCTTTTTGGTGCGACTTCTTGCCCTTGTGAGCGGTGTAGAGATTTGTTTTTAACTCATTATAAATGTCCCCAATTTTACGAATTGTAAATATGTTGCTTTTATAAAAATTCAGTGCTTTTCTCTGTGATAGGTGAGCTCCACAGACTAATAACATACCCAGACTGGATGAGCCCATTGTGTGACGACGCAAAACAGCGAAAGGTCATGAACCATCCGCCACATTAGGTTTACGGTTGCCACCGACGCTTCAGCATAGCTACAATGCAGCAGTCGCTAAAAGTCCATAAGGTCATCATTTATAACAATACAAAAAAGGCAGCTGTAGACAATAAAATGAAAGGATAGGCAAGTTAATGCATTATCAATACATGTACAACCAATCTTGACAAATAAAAGAAATTATTAGTGCAGATAGAACTAGAATCGGAATTTCCCGAGCGGCGGCCACGTTGGTTATACGGCCGCATCTCATTAACCTCCGCAAAAGACGACACAGCCCGAAGCTTGTATTTCCAGTCTGGTTGATTTATTAGTCTGTGGTGAGTTCTGAATTTGTCTGTGGCCAAACTCTTATCTATCTATTTATCTATCTATCTATCTATCTATCTATCTATCTATCTATCTATCTATCTATCTATCGATCTATCTATCGATCTATCGATCTATCTATCGATCTATCGATCTATCTATCGATCTATCTATCGATCTATCTATCTATCTATCTATCTATCTATCTATCTATCTATCTATCTATCTATCTATCTATCTATCTAATTTATCTATCTATCTATCTATCTATCTATCTATCTCTCTATCTATATATATATCTATCTATCCATCCATCTCTCTATTAATGTGTGATAACGAAGTAAAAAAAATTGTACCAACCTACTAAAAGATCCCATCACCGATCCTGTAATTCTAATATTCAATCACAACTTTTACTATTTTCAAATGCAACACACCGTGTAATTTTATCTCCTAAATGTATCGAATTATAAAGACTGTTTCTACAAGTCTGTGATGTAAACCACAGAGACGATCACAGTAATATTTTGCCTTTCATTCATATTTCACCATAGCATTAGATTACATTTATCTATTCCGATCCACGATATTCTCCGGTTACAAATTTCAAAGTATCTAATTTAACTGTGTGTAATATTATCATGTCTAAAGTTTAAATTACACACGGCCGTGTTTTATGTGCGTAATAAATAGACTATTCAACATTTCATACATACCATTCCATGCCAGACAGACAGGTATGACTTGGAAAGTAAAGCACATAAATTATTTACCAGTATGATTTACTTCACATCAGATCTCTAATTCTGAGTATCAATGAAAAGGCCAAATCCAGAGACAGCCTACAATATCTCAGTAAAAGAGGAACTAATGTAGTCTTTGGATCAGAAGGTCTTCCGGCGAATAATTCAGTTTCGTTGGCAGTGCCATTATAGGTTCATTCAACTGCCTTCAGACTAGTCTTCCAACCACAATACCGGTATGTTTAAATAGAAAAAGTTGTATTTATCAAATCCTCGCGTAAGAAATAATACCCAAATGATACAATGAAGCACAGATTAAAAGAGAAGACAAAATGGCCGATATTTCGGCAATAGCTTTTTTCAAGGAAAAACAAAAAACAAAAACCAGAGAAAAAAAAAAGGAAAATTAAACAGAAAACTATCGGAAAATTAAAGATTTGAAAACCTATTCTATTTAGAATCTATAAATTTTATAGATTTTCTGTGTGTGTGTTGTTGTTTTTTTAAATAATATTTTGTCTATATTATCAAGCCTGACTTAATAACCAAGTTGAGCAGATGGGCCACGCATTGTATTAGTTTCTTAACGTATGAGAGTTATTGCAAAACCAAACCGCATGCATTCATATTATTATTAATACTGATTTGATACAGATCCGGCATCAATTCTCCTTCTGTCTATCTATTCATTCTCCGATTTTTCTGCCACTCGCTGACATTCTGCATTATCCAAAAGCGGCCAGCGGCTGTGAATAGCCCTCCCTGCCCATAATACGACAACGATAAACCGGGTTTTGAGTTAAAAATAAATAGATGAATAACTACATAACAACATAAATGGACAGAAGATTTGGTTGAGCGGGGAAAGAAGGAAGCAGAAAGAAAGAAAGAAAAGGGTTGAACTTTTAGCAAGATGAACACACATTGTGCAAAATGGCAATAACGTTTCGCTTCTATCGTATTTTACGCCGTTTTTATTCTTTATTTTTGCGCAATTTAATGAATGGATGTCCAAACAGACTTTTTGGCTTCCAATTGCGTCCTGACCCTTTTTCAGGCAGGTTTCCTGCGTGTTTGCCAATGGGGCAATTTGCTCCTGCACGTAGGGAGAATCCCTGGCCAATGAAAGGCCGGATTTTTGGCTTGAAACGCTTTAGAAATTAAATGGCCAGGAGCGGAGTTTAAAACTGATCTAACGATTTTTTAATATCCTGATCAGTTTGGATCTGTAGTGTTTTCAGCAGCGGTCAGCCCATAGAATGGATATAGCGTCATTCTAGAGGGAAATAATCTAAAAGGCCTCTAAAATGGTGTCCTTTTAGCCGCTCCCTCTAGAAAGCTTGTGGGTTTTCTGCCAGAAACTAAAAGAAAGACAGAAGAAAAAATACACGACAATAGTTTCCTTTACGGCCACATATAGATTTATATTTTTATATTAGCTGGGTTGTTGTAAGAGCCACCAGCATTGTGCAACTGTGTCTATAGACGCCGTTCAGGAATGTATACAAGAGATGATCATATCCCAGCATGCAACTTTGCAAAAATTCTAAGCCAGATGTGCTGGTTACGACATCACGCCGACGTCAGTTTATGGTAGGAAACCTGCTCTTACAGCTACGCCTTGGGGACACGTTAGACGAGGGGCAAGGTTGACGCCTGTCATGCCGAAGGTACTGGGTTCGATTCCTTCCCGGTGCGTGCAGCCGTGTTAAAATTTTTAGGGAAATTTCCTGGCCCTGATTGTGTGGTATGTAGGGTGGAGCACCTAGTCTTCTCTGAAAAGGACGAAAAACTCGGATGGTCAGTGTGCACAGTGCGTACACTAAAGATGCCTTATCAGTTGGAAATCGAGAAGAGCAGGCATAATCAAGCTCGTGCCCGAGCAAAGTATAAATATAAAAAAAAACTACCACAAAAACTTTAACAAGGAAAATAAAAAAATGATACAAGAAAATTGCCAATCCAACCCCCAAAAGTACATTTAAAATCTATACTTTCGCTATAATAATTGTGCCTTTGTGTCATTGCAGCCCAGTTACAACTGGTGCAGACATGCCGTCGCCACGGTGCAGCGAATTTCGGCGGGTTGGTTTGTTTTTTTCTTTTTTTTTGAGGGGGGAGGGAGGGGGGGAGATGAGGGAAGAGGGGGAGGGTGTAGTAGGGATGAATTTTATTTCATTTTGCCCAGGCAGCGGCCTGTTCGGCCTGCTCTTTTCGATTTCCAACTGCCAAGGTATCTTTAACGTGCGCAACCTGCTCACGGGCTCTCCCAATTTTCCGTTCTTATCCGAGAAGGCTAGGTGCTCGATCCTTCCTTCCATAGGATCAGGGACAGAATGTTATTTAATTTTGCCCAGGCGGCGGCCTGCTCGGCCTGCTCTTTTCGATTTCCAACTGCCAAGGTATCTTTAACGTGCGCAACGTGCACACGGGCTCTCCGAATTTTCCGTTCTTATCCGAGAAGACTAGGTAGGTGCTCGACCCCACCTCCCATAGGATCAGGCACAGGAAGATGTAAGAAAAATCCCAGAGGTTCAACATGCCTGCACACCGGCCGGGATTTGAAACCGGTACCTTTGGCATGAGAAGCGAACACCTTACTGCTAGACCACGATGTTCCCATCACGGACCAACAGACCTCTCTCGATATTGTCTGTTGTTAGAGAACCGTAATGTAATTACAAAGGCAAATAGAGGTGACTTGTGTTCCCTACTCTGTTACAGCTTCATACCGCGGGTATAGAGCAAAATTGTTGTATCTCCAGTGATATGAATAATGGGAGCTTACTCGGAAATACCACACTATTGCTCTCAATTATCTCATTTTTGAGGGAGATACAACAATACTGCTTTTCTATAACTTGGAACTGGTTAAAGATAGCGGAATAACGAAAAAATTGCAAGAAGCAGTTTGTCATTATTACAGTATTGCCATTATGAACCCCAATCCATATCACTGGAGATACAACAATTTTGTTCTATACCCGCGCTATGTGAAGTACAACTAACAGCAACCTTGAATATTTCCAACTGCCTGGACTTTGGCCCCAATTCCTTTGACGCCAATCCCATTTATATTTGGATTTTTTGTTCTTTTGGAAATGGAAGATTTTGGAATTAATTAAAAAAACGAAGAAGAGATCCAAATGGTAATGATGACGAATGACAAAATAGAAATGTGACTCAGTTTTTTAAAATGATAATTACATCGCCTGGGCATAGCTAAAAAAACAAGAAATACTTTAATCAGCGATGGATGGTTTGGGGATTGACGAAATATTATTTATAAAAAAAAACCCACAGAAAATGTCTGGGGTCGCAGTAAGGCTTGAAGCAAAGTCAAAATTATTATGGCAAAACGAACAAAAGTTGGATGTAGCAGAGACTCGTGTAAGAAATAATACCAAAAACAATACAATAAAACGCAGAATGAAAAGTATAGACAAATCAAGCTTTAGAGTGTTTAAACCGCTGAGTCACATGTTCAAGTGAAACGAAAAATCTCTGACTTGACTCACTGGGCTATTCGAAGAAATTTTTGTTTTTGCTTTTTTTTTTCGGCTCAAAATGTCTGAACACTTTCAACACAAAATAAAGGAAAATACTAAAACTATCGGGAATTTCAAAACCTTATAAAATATGTGTAGCCGCCTGACAAAATGAGACGCACCTTAGCACCACCAGATTAGAGAAAATCGTTAAAAGGCACCATAGGGTCAGTTTTATAGATTCTGATTTTTCAGTATTTTTGAAAAGTTTAACCTCTTTACTATTCTATTTCAAAACGACAATGCTCGTTGAGAAGGGTGAATGCCTCAAAATTGACTTTTTATCGTCACCATAAATAATTTTGTATTTCTAAGCTGAAACTTTAAGGGTTTTCCTCAAAACTAGGGTTGTGTCACTTCCTGTCTTTGAGAGGCCATAATATCTTCTCAGGTAATTAAGTTACAGCAATAATTTTTTTTTACCGTATGGAAGGGCTTTCAATAACCGATCTTGTGATACCAGTATCTCCATAACACAAAAATGCCAGAAGTGCCTCATTTTGTCAGGAGGTCATATGCCCACTTACACCATTATGGCTTTCTGTGTGTGATATGGTATTTTGAAAAATTGAAGGCTATGCGGTTAAAAAGCATTTCATGATTACATTAGAGGAGTTAGTTCTTTTTATGATCACTAGTTGGCCTGCTGAGTCTTCAGATGTGATTATTAAAGGTTGATTTTCCCTCACCAACGTGTAAATTGACGCGCAGAACGAAATTTCCTGTCATACTTTTTAATTCCACTGTGTCACGAGCAGAGTTAGGGTCTTGGGGATGTTACGACTGCACGAGAGGCAGCTAACTCACACTCGGACACAACCACACAAGAAAAGTACTAAATAACTAGAGCGTATATATGTCAGGCCGGTCAGGCCATAGTTTACATAAATATTAATAACAAAACAAAAGACAATAGAGGTATATATTCAAACCAAAAACTCTAATTAATAACTTAACCAATGATATTCATGTAACTATGGAGGTACTGCAATCAATAGTAAATAGGTATATTATACGAAACTAGATAGCAATTTAAAGTGACAGTTGAGTCGCCACTGGCCAGTCGCCAGGCAAACTCTCCATAAATCATATGGGCTTAAATGTTAGGAGAGCCCAGTACGTTCAAAGCCTACAGAAGCACTCTTCGGCTTGTAGGTAATTTAAGCAGTTGCCAAAAGACTATATTTTATGCACAATCACTATTCAATTCATCAACAATGTGCTATATTATTCCAATCATACTATGGCAATAGATCTATCATACAGGACACTCGTGGTCGAGTGCCAGCTGGGGTTTCCTTAGTCTTCCTATGAGGCTGTAGTTCTCTCTCTATCTCCGATCTCTATTATACTTGAACAAATAAAATATATTACCATTGCTCACGCCTACTGGGAGGCGCGAACATCAAAATAGCGCAGCGTGGGCTTTCAAAGGTCAGCCCACTCAGACCTTTCTTTCTAGAGCTCAGTCAGTCCGTTAGCAAGGACTTCTTGTCTTCAAAGCACACAGTTCAGGTACTGGTCGACCGGAGATACTTCACGACACGATGCTTCTGCTCGACTGTATTCACTAAATCTGAACGTTACACGATGTTATATACTATCTAACTACCCAGCGTGCTAGTCCGCTGGCCCAATTAGTTCAGCTATCTCATAGGTCGAAACCTCCCACCATTTTAATTGTAGTAATACGTCTGCACTATTCTACCAGCCAGTTAACGTGCAAAAACTTGTCTAGTCATACTTAACAATGTCAACTGTCCCCACCTTGTTTCACCCCTACTCCATTACTTATTAATCACGAACATTAAAGCCGACAAGCGTGACTCTAGCAGTTTAACTTTACATTTATTTACTCACCAACTATAATTTGGCGAGGACCGTTCAAGGCCACCAGCCAATTTCTCATGGCCCTGGTAAACAACAACAACTCACTCTCTGCGTGAGTTTTAACAATATCCGAATCATGACACACTGGAAGAATTTTTTTGCTCAATCAAAATGTCGAAATATAATAATAATAACGATAATAATAATAAAAATGATGATGATTATTTAAAAAATGTCCAGTCTAAAGCAAATTTGCTCTAGGCGCTTTACAGAAAGTCTTGTTCTCTCCATGTTCACCTCACCCCTCTCTCTCTCTATCTCTCTCTTTCTATCTCTCTCTCTCTCTGTCCCTCTCCCTGTACCTCGTTCTATCTCTCTATTTCTCTCTCTATCTCTCTATCTCACTCTCTATCCCGCTCTCTCTGTCTCTCTCTATCTCTCTCTATCTCTCCCACCTTCTCTGTCTGTGTCTCTCTCTATCTCTCTTTACTCCCCTCTCTCTCTCTCTCTCTATCTCTCTGTATATATATATATATATCCCTCATGCACACAATCTATTGCAAACACTCTTATGCCAGGCATACACACACATATTACACATACACACACACACAAGAAAGACATACGGTAGAAATTAAACAATAAAACAGCAAAAAATAAAAACGAATCGAGAAAATAAATGGATTTGGGAATTAGAATACTGATAATATTCACACAGGCCTTCCGTTACCTTTCAAATCTTTACATTTTGTGAATGTCAACAAATCTCTTTGACGTTCACAGACATTCTTGCATGCACGGAATGAGCTTCCCATTTGCCCATGTAATTACGATATCGCAGCTCTGTGGCAGCGGCCATTAATCTAGCCAGTGACCGCAAGGCAATGTTACATAATAGCAAACCTTTAACTCAGCGGTTTTCAAATTGGGGGATGGGTAACACTCAGAAGGATAATGAGGGATCTGCTTGGGGGATGAGTAGGTGTGTGATAGATAGATAGATATTTAGACGGGTTGGGTTAAGATATTCTTGCATTCTCTTTCATATTGTTATACCATAGTACTCGGATCGAGTACTTTATTTGTTGTTGTTTTTTTTATCTCTGTCTCTCTCCGTGTCTCTCTCTTTCTCTCTCTCTCTCTCTCTGTCGCTCTCTCTCTCTGTCTCTCTCTCTCTCTCTCTCTCCCTCTCTCCGTGTCTTTGTCTCAGTGTCTCTCTCCGTGTCTCCCTCTGTCTTTCTCCGTCTCTCTCTATCTCTCACAGTGTCTTTTTGTCTGTCTTTCTTGTTGTCTCTCTCCCTTCCTCGTTCTCTCTGCATGTCTTTCTGTATTTGCACGAGTTTCTTTCCTTCTGTATGTATGTGACAGAGAGAGAGAGAGAGAGAGAGAGAGAGAGAGAGAGAGAGAGAGAGAGAGAGAGAGAGAGAGAGAGAAAGACAGAGAGGGAGACAGTGTGGGAGCAAGAGAGAATATAAATAGAGCCAGATAGATAAATAGAGAGAGAGAGAAAAAAAGAAAAAGATAGACAGAGAGCATATTTTACGAATAATTTTCAGGGTGACGGTTAGAAGTAACATATTTAGCTTTTTTGGGGTTCTTTCTTTTGTTTGTTTCTTGGATGCGTGGAACTTTTTTCTTCTAGTGGGGAGGCGGGGAGCTCAGGTAGATGTCAGAAATTTCAAAGGGGTCACGGAAGCAAACTGTACTTGAAAATCCCTGCTTTCCGCCCATGCACCAATCTAATTTACGTTATCTCTCATTTCTTTTGTGTAGGAGTTGAAACAAAATCTGTCACCGCAGGCCAATGGATTTTCTAATTATGAAAGTCATTTTTTGTCTATTCTATAGTAAACCGTTTCCGTCCAATAACTTAACATGCGTATTCTACCCTTTGGCAGTCCTGTAGCCTCGAGCTATATCAAGTTTTTTTTGTCTTTGCGTGTGTGGGATTGGTTGAGGATAGGATAGCTATGACATCTTTTGATAGCTTTGACAGATATATACGAGTCCAGTAGTTCATTGTTATACCATTTGAGGCTGGCTATCTATAGAGTCTCTAACCTCCATTTTTCCGATTTTTTTATATCCACCCTTGCCCGCCTACCTCCTCCTCGTCCACTTTTCATATCGAGGGCAGCCTGATAAACTATCGTAACTCGACTTGTTTCTATTTTTTTTTTTTTTAAATTGAGATATTTGGCATACTTGTAAGTAGCCATTGACAGCCAGAATGTTGTGTTATAATTTGGTTGGTTAAAGGCTGAAAACTAAGGGTGAAATAATGTTATTGAAAATATCCTAACTATTGTCTGATTAAGAAATTGATCCTTTTGTGCGTATGTGTGTGTTTCTTCTTAAAAAAAAATTTGTAAAAAGGGAGTTGCGCCTGTTCACTACGGTACACTCGATAATTTTTCCATCAAGCCCCCCTCCCCGCCCCAGAATCTGCGTTTTTTTGCCCCCCCCCACCCCCGAACCTGCCCCCATTCCGAATCTGCTTTTTCTGCTCCCCCCCCCCCCGAATCTGCCTTTTCTGCCCCCCCCCCGCCAATCTCCCTAGTCCCCCCCCCCCGAATCTCCCTATTCTGCACCCCCTAGTCTGCCTTTTCTGCCCCCCACCCGAATCTCCCTATTCTGCACCCCCCAATCTGCCTTTTCTGCCCCCCCCCGAATCTCCCTATTCTCTCCTCCCCCCCGAATCTGCCTTTTCTGCCCCCCCCGAATCCCCCTATTCTCCGCCCCCCCCCCGAATCTGCCTTTTCTGCCCCCCCGAATCTCCCTATTCTGCACCCCCCAATCTGCCTTTTCTGCCCCCCCCCCGAATCTCCCTATTCTCTCCCCCCCCCCCGAATCTGCCTTTTCTGCCCCCCCCGAATCTCCCTATTCTCCGCCCCCCCCCCGAATCTGCCTTTTCTGCCCCCCCCCCCGAATCTCCCTATTCTCCGCCCCCCCCCCCCGAATCTGCCTTTTCTGCCCCCCCCCGAATCTCCCTATTCTGCACCCCCAATCTGCCTTTTCTGCCCCCCCCCGAATCTCCCTATTATCTCCCCCCCGAATCTGCCTTTTCTGCCCCCCCCCCCGAATCTCCCTATTCTCCGCCCCCCCCCCCCCCCCCCCCCCCGAATCTGCCTGTTGTGCCCTCCTCCTTTGTACGCTTTTCATACAATGAGAGCAATTCCCAGTGTCATGCGTTCGTGCGCATTTGCAAAGATTTTATTTATTTACTATTTATACACTTTTTAGTTCGCGAACGGCTGCTGGGCATGCGCCACTTACATGGATTGGCTGTAGTCCAAAAAGAAGAACTGAAACTTTTGTGGGAGTATGAATCATAAATAATAATTATGGCCCTTAGAACTTCCAACGAAAGACTGAAACAAAATTCAGAATTTCGTAGGGTCACAAGTTCAAGTGCAACGGTCCATCTCAGTGCTCTACGAGCCAACGAAGAACGGGCAAAATCCGTCAGGTATTTGCCATTAAATTCTGTGCGACATTTTGCTGATTTGGAGGCCTTGTGCTAAAAATGGTTCTCTCAGTCCTAATGTCATTATATTATGTATGCATATAAGTGTCATTCCAACCGGTGAAAACCTTCTCGAGCTGCGTATTTGTGACGTAATGTTGTATGCGTTTATGGATGTTGTTAGTTGGACGTAGTGGAATTACAAAGCCAAATAGAGAAAATACTGACTAGTGTTCACGGTTCAGCTATTGCTTTCTGAGCAAAACACTACGTCCCTCGAACAACATCTAGGCTTTTTTTTTTCTTTTTGCCGACCAAACTTCAATTCTCATGTTCTCTAAAAGGCGAAAATGCAGATACCAAAATATGGCACATACCCGTCGAAACTAAGCCCATACGTTTCTACGGTGAACTCTGACCAGCATGGAGAGATCATGCAGTGGTCAAAGAGATCACTTCAAAGACACCCTGGGGTGTCATCTGAGAGCTGGCGCATCGATCAGGTCATGGAAGATTCACAGAGCTCAAATGGGGCTTTTGTGTATGTTTCTCTATAAGGGATGTAGATCAGTTGAAATAGGGGGATATGAGTTTGAGTTTGAATTTGGAGAAATCACGTCGACACGATAACGCTCACATTGTGCAAGGGAAAGACAAGACGATAGGCAGAATATAACAGAATGAGAGGACAGGAGGAGACTATACTAGGGTCCACAGGCAAGATGCTTGCGTCTCAGGTTTGTTCCAACTCCAATTTTTGCACAACTGAGAAATTCGACGTTAAACATTTGCGGCTTTAATTATTATGATAAGAAGTTAGGATAAATTGGAACTGTGAAACAGCTTGATAAGTGCCCACAACGCATTTGAAACACGTGTCAAATTGTGCATTTGTTATATCTCTTTTACATACTAAAAGATCTCCAGTTTTTTTTCAGAAAATGGAGATAGAACAAACAAGAACTAAGGTCACGATATGATGTGTCTGCGCCTCAGCGCCCCAACAACTCAGAGACCTATAATAATAAAACTGTTGTTAACTGTACGTACGCTTCCCAAGCGTATTGCACTACGGGCACGTACCTATATGTACCTTTCTCTAACCGCGTCCTTATCCTCAGCCCTAAATCTTTTCGAATCCCTAACCTTGCCCCTATCCTTTCAACCAAAGAGCAGGAGGAAAACAAAAAGAAAATCTGGAAGAATAATTAATTAAGGCTGTTGTTAGGAGTATTTCGGGAGGAGCTCTCTAGCTCTGGAGTCACACAAGGCTTTAAAATATGTACACCTTGCGCAAAAACATTTGTAGAACGTACATACTTGTAACACCATTCATATTAATATGGTCATTTTTCACACTTGTCTTGCTACCTCACGTATTATTCTCTGTAACAACTGACGCGATATTACTATGAATGCTATCAGTCATACGTACCCCTAGCGCAAAAACACCTGGGCGACGTACGCACTTATAACAACATTCCTAATACTATGGTCATTTTTCACACTTGCTACCTCACGTACTATTCTCTGTAGCAACTGAAGCGATATTACTATGAATGCTATCAGTCATACACCACTCATCCAGGCGTCTAAACTCGTCAATACTTGGTGACATTGAAATATTGGCAACTTTGGTCTCCCCTCACGACGTCCAGGGCCATGGCATTGCAACAAGACCTCAACACCCTCCCTCTCCCTCCCTCCCTCCCTTGCCTCCTCTCGTCGCCTGTCCCCCTCACATGTCCGCCGCGCGATACCTCACCACAAAACCACGGCCGCCGCCGCCATCTTGGCCCTCACCAGCGAACCCCACAGGAATTCTCCCTGCGCTTGATAGAATCAATAAAAAGCACACGGTGGCGCTTTTGAAAAAGTGAACTGTTACTCGTGATTCCGGTGGTCGTTTCATATGGAACGAAACTGTCGCAGTAGTGTATCAAAGTGTTATTTTTCTGATACTAAGGAAAAGTTGATTCACTTCTGAGTTCAGATATTTTACCATTTTGGAGTTAGTACCATTAAGGTATGAAGATTGGTTGATATTTCCAAAGCGATTACATTTGTTATGCAGTGGGGAACTTTTTTTTTTCAGATGCCGTAGAGTTTTTTAAAATTTAATTTCAAGTTCTGTTTAATTTTACGTTAATAAATTTCTAGAAGTGAGTACATTTTGGCTTTCAGACGGCCAGTATCTTCAAAGACATTGGAAAGTTACAAGCGTTATTTTCTGAAGATAGTTTCTGATTGTGGCGTATTGTATTTATTTATTTATTATTATTATTATAATTATTATTATTTTAACTTTTATTCAATTTTGCTTCATAAATTTCTAGAAAAGAATGCAATAGTGGCATCAGATGGCCATCATATTCAATCCTAATGGAAAGTTGAAGAAGTTTTATTTACTGGAAAGATTTTCTAATTCTCGGGAATTCTTTTCATTTTATTGTTTTAAAAACTTTTATTCGGTTTTGAGCGTGTACAATTCTCGGAGTGACAACCAAATAAGTATCAGATAGCCATTATTTTCAATGCCATTCGATAGTTACAAACGTTATTTATTGAAGACATTTTCTGATTCTCAGGAATTCTGTTTTTTTCCTTCTTTTTTTTTATAAACTTTGTTCAATTTTACACTTATGCATAAGTTTTTCCCATTTCGAAATGAATATGATTCAGGAATCAGAGAGCTATCATCTTCCTTGTCTCTGTATAGTTAAAACGTCTCATTTATTGGACATAATTTTTTTTTTTATTCTGAAGAAATCCTCTCATTTATTTCTCTTTTCTTTAATTTTTATTCTATTTTTGCGTTTAACTCGGAGTGTGTACCATTTAAGTATCCGATGATCATCATATCCAACTGGCCTTGGAAAATTCAAAGCTTTAGTTATTGTTTTCGCAAACCGGGTCATTCTTTTTATTTATTTATTTTTACGTATAATTATGTGATTAGGTCTTTATTTAGGACTTGTCTTGCTTTTTTTTTTCTTGTTGTGGTTGGGATTCGTTTTTTTTTTAGAATTTTGCTCAGGCAGCGGCCTGTTCGGCCTGCACTTTTCGATTTCCGACTGCCTAGGTATATTTAACGTGCGCAATGTGCACACCGGCCCTCCAAATTTTTCGACCTTTTCCGAGAAGACTGGGTGCTCGATTCTACCTACCATAGGATCGGGGACAGGAACATGTGAGAAAACTTACAAATTTCCAACATGCCTGCACCGACCGAGATTCGAACCCGGTACCTTCGGCATGAGAGGCGAGCACCTTGCCTCTAGGCCCCGGTGTCCTCCTGTATATCATGTATTCAATTTTGCACTTATGCATATTTTCCATTTCGGAGTGAATATCATTCAGAGGAGTCAGGTAGCTATCATCTTGAATGCCACTATAAAGTTATCACTTTTATTAAACGGAGGGTTTATCTGATATTTAGACCAAAAAGTACTCGCTTTTGCGTTCATGTTATGATTTATTACATCGGCGGGAACACCACCTAAATATCAGATGGCTAATAATTATATTCGAGGCCATTGGAAAAGTTACGTGTTTCATTAAGTAAGGGTTTGTCCTGATACTCAAGAAAAGTTTGTTCAATAGGCAGTTTTTACTTGTACATACGCACCGTAGGCGTTTTGAGCTAGGGGCCCGTACGTATACGTACCTTCCCTAAACCCGTCCTTATCCTCAACCCTAAATGTTATCGCATCCATAACCCTGCCCCCTACCCTTGCGACCAAAAAACAGGAGGAAAACAAAAAGAAAATCTGAAAGAATAATTAATTAAGCCTGTTGTTAGGAGTATTTCGGGAGGAGCTCTCTAGCTCTGGAGTTACAAAAGGCTTTACAACACGCACGCCGACCACAAAGTACTTGGGGTACGTACGTACAGGTAACAACAATCTATTCAATATTTGGCGTTCGTAGATTTTATCATTTCTCCGCGAGAAATTTAAGCGCAGCTGTTATTTTTAGTTCTGCTGGAAAAGGCGCAAAGCTTTGTTAAAAGGAGAGTGTTCCTTATATTTAGGAATTCAATTTTGTGTCCGTACATTTTGCCACTTTGGAGTGAATACATTCTGTTATAATAATTTGCTGTTGTTTTATTAAATGAAGACTCAGCCAAGTATCCGGACGGAATCCAAAACACAGAAATAAAGTAGTTTGCGTGCATGCAAATAGTAATGTCATTGTTCCTATGTAGACTCTCTGCTCCAAAATCGCGCCAATGTCGGTTTGATGTGGTACATCCGTCCTTACGGTCATCCTACCAATCCTACGATAAAACTACCAATCCTACTAAAATCTTACCAATCCTTCGGAAAAATACGTTGGATGAACGTAGGGATGCCGGCGGGGGAGTTTCCTTCTAATGAGGAAAAAGTATCCGTGTTCATACGTGCTTTACCAGTTCGCAGTGTGTACCATCCAAGTACTACTATTTGGTAGTACCTCCAGTGGTCGGGGTGATTTGAGGTCTTTATTTTAGGAGGTTCGCTGCCCTTGGCATTTACACCTCACTTTACTTGTTTTATTATTTCTTGTTCTGGCGGGGGGGGGGGGGGGGGAGATGATATGGATAAATTTTAATCTATTAATTTCAATTTTGCCCGGGCAGCGGCCTTTCGGCCTGCTCTTTACGATTTCCAACTGCATCTTTAACGTGCGCAACGTGCACACGGGCCCTCCGAATTTTTTCGTCCTTATCCGAGAAGACTAGGTACTCGATCCTACCCCCCAATAGGACCAGGGACTTGAAAATATGAGAAAAATCCAATTTCCAAGAACTACTCGATGCAGTGGTCGGGGAAATTACAGTTTTCGTTTTAAGTACAGATTTTAAGAAAACGTTCTTTCAGTTTTGAGGTTCATAAATATTTCGCCATTTTTGGAGTGAATACAATTAGGTATGTTATTTTGAGGTCTAGATTGTTGGGCGATCTCTGCCCTTGGCATTTGCATCTCTGTTTTTTCTTGTTTCTTTTTTTTTTGGGGGGGGGGGGTGTCGTTGTATTTGCATTTTGTATTTGCTTTATGAGCGCGAGGGGGTATACATTCAGGGTGGAGGACTTGCTGTTTTCTTGAGTGCCAGATGTTTAATCACTCTCAGAGTTGTATCTATATTGGTAATTAGTGTTGGATAAAAAAGAATTCATTTTCGCTCCTCAATACGTGTACTTTGGTAACTTTGTTACTCCATAGACTTGGTTTATGACAATTTTATTTCTATTCTGTGAAAATGTATGTTTTTTTATAGATTTTAACATGAGAGAGACTTGTCGACGTAGTTGTATTAAATTTGTTCATGAAATTGAACGAAATGTCGATTGCGTACGCTTTTGCCGCTTTAAGCTTTACGTTTCAGCCTGAAGTTTAGCTGAAATTATGCTGAACTTGAAAGTACGGTAACTTTTCCTCCAGGTTCATTGGGCTTGAAAGAGTCAGTACAAAATGAACACATGAGACAGCTTTTTCTTTTTTTAACTTGGTGACCTCAGTTCTTGTTTGTTCTAATTCCACTTTTTGTACAACTGAGAAATTCCACCTTAAACGTTTACGGCTTTAGTTATTACGATGAGGAGTTAGAATCAATCGGAACTGTGAAACAGCTTGATAAGTGTCACAATGCATATTAAACAAGTGTCAAAGTGTGCATTTGTTATACCTCTTCTACATACTAAAAGATCTCTATGTTGTCAGGAAATTGAGATAGAACAAATTAGAACTAAGACCGCGAATTTGCTCTCTTCCGGCCCAAAAACATTGCCGTAAAAATGCGTACGCTCAGTGTAAGTTTGAATTTGGGCTTCATGGCCCGACGGGGATAATAGCAAATTTACGTCTTTGCATGACCTAATTTTGGAGCTGTGATCTTTTTTTTCTAATTTCATCCCTATGCTACCAATCATCATTAGTTTTCAGCACTATTGATTTGTTTTAAGTACTACTCACGCTATGTCAACACCGCATAACCACCGACCACAACTCCTTCTTGACTACTATTCTATAAGCATAAACTCCTAGGATTGTTAAATCATTGTTAATGATTATGTAGGTCCCGTTTAATCCCTTGGTTCAAGTCTCACGCTAAGACAGAAAGAAAACTGATTTTGACCTAGTGCCCCATCAGCCTATGTATCGTGGGAGTTTTGATACCTTTGTGGGGACAGCTGTCCTTAGTATATGATCAGTGATCAAAGGCGCGGAAATGTTGATATCTTAGCATTGAAGGTCGTGGAAAACAAACATCTTTATATGGACATTTCACATATCCTCGTGTCTTTCAATTAAACCAGGCACAATTTGGTCCAACTGACACAAAAACCATTCTACCGGCAAAAACCACGGTATTTATAAGGCTCAAACGATGCAAAAACGTTATCCCACCCGCTTTATTGCAAGTTTATGGCGCGTGAAGTCTTGTTATTAGGCGGTATGTAGTTATCGCATGCTGAATTAAGTGCCATTTAATGAAAAGCCGTGTCCCTTTTACGAAAAAAAAAACGGTGTGTATGTGTGGGATGTTTTTGTCGTTCAAGAATGACTATAATTTGCTTACCAGGATTTAATTATGCGAATTAAATAGACAAACACACGCACATTATTTATGCACATACACGTACACATATAAACAAACACACATGCGCGAAAGGAGAATCTATCTATCTATCTATCTATCTATCTATCTATCTATCTATCTATCTATCTATCTATCTATCTATCTATCTATCTATCTATCTATCTATCTATAAATCTCTATCTATCTATCTATCTATCTATCTATCTATCTATCTATCTATCTATCTATCTATCTATCTATCTATCTATCTATCTATCTATCTATCTATCTATCTATCTATCTATCTATCTATCTATCTATCCATCTCTATCTATCTATCTATCTATCTATCTATCT
>OZ007584.1:31295951-31303451 GCA_963931925.1 Onchidella celtica
ATGATATTTCGTGGATTTTAATTATTCATTTACTTGGAAGACACCATGGTCTTTCACATCAGACACTGGCTTGGGCTCAACTCATCATCCACCAGATCATATTTTTTCAGCCCTAAGTCAAAAGGTGGCCTTGGGATCTTGAACCCTCGAGTCATCTATTATGCCAAGTATATGTCTTTCCACTTATCACTCCTAAACAGTGATGATCCTGTCGTGAAAGAGACAGCAAGAAGATCCCTCCATTTACATATGGACCAACGCAAAGCGATCGCCACCGAAGACTACCCAAATTTTGCTGGGTACGCAGTCAACAATAAAGGAGCTGTAGTGAAGAATACCAATGTCAAATGGGGAAGATCTGAATGGATCTTTCTGAATGAAATGTGTACCAGAAATAACATCCTCATGCTGTGTCGCCATAATGAATACGCACTGGAAATAAAAATTGACGACGAAGTCTCCTACATGTTTACTGATTCAAACAAGTTCTCCTCTACGTTTAAGAGAGATCGTTTAAAAAGATGCCAGGAGGAACTGTTGTCAAAGTCATCTCAAGGCCTCATTGTCCGCGAGGCAAAAGGTATCAACCACAGTGTGTCATACGAACATTTGACTAACCATAGTTTGGATGACAAAATCAGATCATTTGTCACACGTGGGCGACTGCAGATCCTAGAAGTCGAGACCCTACTGTCCCTGTACTACCCCAACGCCTATACTAAATCATGCAAGTTATGCCACCACCACTCGGAAACAGTATGCCATGCATTGAACGGGTGCACGAAATTCAGCGGCATGTACCAAGCAAGACACAACAGAATAATGGACATTATTGAAAGGAAGATCACTTATTACAATCGTAACAAAGAAGTACTAAAAGACAGACTCATCAACCCATCAATGTTTGGATCAGATGCAACATCCTTTACCACCAGAGCAACACGTCCTGACATCACAGTTATAGACAATACTAATAAGAAAGTCCAGATCGTTGAAGTAGCAATACCATACGACTGTTACATTGATAGATGTTATCAAGGCAAATTTGACAAATATTTCCCATTAGCTATTGAAATCAGTGCTATGGGATACCAATGTGATATAATAGTTTTAATAATTGGAAGTTTGGGAAATGTTCACAGAAGATTTATTACTGGGCTGAAGAAACTAAACATTAACAATTCAGAAAGTAAGTTCACATCTAAGTAGTGTAGTATTAGTTCAGTTATTGGATCATTCAAAATCTGGAATAAAAGATGCAGGTCGTATAATAGGAATTATTAACTCTATTTAAAAACATGTTCCAGTTTTGTCCATCCCTTCCACAGAAGAGATAAAGTAAAGCCACCCACCATGGCACAATTTCCACTTAGATGTAATGTTTCGATATTATATCTGTACAATCTGTATTGTATTCATATGGAAATAACGAATTATATCTATCTATCTATCTATCTATCTATCTATCTATCTATCTATCTATCTATCTATCTATCTATCTATCTATCTATCTATCTATCTATCTATCTATCTATCTATCTATCTATCTATCTATCTATCTATCTATCTATCTATCTATCTATCCATCCATCCATCCATCCATCCAACTATCTAACTACCAATCTCACCCTCTCCAAACGGTACAATTTGACTCAAGACCGGATATTCAGGCAATGAAAAACCCTTCGATCTCTCACAAAAAAATCGAAGAGTGTTATTGACACAAGGAAGACGATACTTAAATGTGCTGAGTCCTCTCGCTTGGCTCCGTAACTCCTCATATTGACCTACCACAAAATAATGAAACCTGTCAAAATATTTGACGATATTGAATCACCGGGTTTCCATACTTTTTGATATTTTGTTACAATGAGCTGCACGAACCTCAGACTCGTTGTTGACTTGTGAGCAATTTCCCATTGATGTTTTACTATACTACATTTTACAAGGCCGTGACAAAAGGCCGAAGGTGCAGAATCACGACTTTAGTTATTGTTTGTTTCAAATCCACTTTTTGCACAGCTGAGAAATTCCACGTTAAACGCTTGCGGCTTCAGTAGTATCAAGAGAGGATATGTAGATGAACCAGTTCGTCATATTCCGCCCCTCGACTTGTCAACAATGCAACAATTCACATCACACCCCTGCATAATTGAATGAAAAAGAGTAGTTTACACCGTATTTGTACACAGGCAATTTGTGTACTCATAGTGGAAGAAGGAATGGTCCGTCTAGTTACTCTGCGTCTCGGGTATTAGGATAAAGATTTGAATAAATACGCTCTCAAACAGCTTGGTAAGTGCCACAAGGTATTTTAAACAAGTGTCAAAGTGTGTATTTGTTATATACCTCTTCTACATACTAAAAGATCTCCAGTTTTTTTGTGTGTTTTTTTTTAGAACATGGAGATAGAACAAACAAGAACTAAGAGGTTGCAGACGTTTGCCCAGCACTCCAGTCTCTACTCTTGAAGGCTGTGATTCAAAATGGAATTTTTTCTAAACTTTTACCATGAAGATATCTTCCTATCTTCATTGCTACAGATACGCTGAACCAATAATTCCCTGTGTTGTTTCATAAGAGAGGGAAATGCTTTTTCCGAAATGACATTTCCGACCACAATCTTCTGTCACAGCCTCATATTAATACAAGAAATTCTGGTATAACATTTTAGTCGAAGGGTAATTGCCATATTTGTTGAATGTGACATTTTGCCGATTTTGAGATTTTGTCATGACATTGGTTCTCTCGCGCCTAATTTCATTATGTATAAGTGACGTCATTCCAATCGGTTCGAATCTTTTCGAGGTATGTGTCTGTGCCGTAATATTTTATGCGTTTTAGACCTTTTGCCGACCAAACTTCAATCATCGTCTTCTCGAAAATGCAAAAATGCACATACAACAATAATTGTGGCACATACCCGACCTTATGCCTTTGTATCCAATCCAGGTGTTGTTAGTAATGTGGCTTAAATCTTAGAATGCATGGTTCGAAATAATTTGTAAGATTTAACCTGCTAGAGTCGGCTAGTATTAAAATATAATAAAACTATGAAGCAATTGCCCCATTTTCTGCAAAGCATCATGAGTTAACGGCAGTTTAAACAATAAATTAATCATGCTTCCCATTAATATTTCACTACTTTTAGTTCAAATTTTAATATAAGAGGGCCAGATTAAGGAGGGAAATCTTCAATGACAAAAAGTCCAGATTTGGAAGAACCTTCTACATTTACGTTCCATGGAATGAATGAACGGTGAATGGACGCCATTTGCTACGCATCGGGTTCAATACTGTGTGTTTACATACACAATACCCCGTGCGCACGATGCTGCAGCCTCACTTTCGTCCATTACGCACCCCCCCCCCCATTCGCCCCCTCCCCCTGATTATTTTTGTTCTCTCTGGAAATTGTCCCGTTAAAATGACAAGGTTCTATCTCCACGTTTTGGCTGATCTGAGTTACACATTACACAGTCCTTCTACAGGCATTGTAGAATACAAAGTGGTTATTTTCAAAATTATGCCTTGGAAGTAACGCCAGCGTTATTTTCAAGGCATATTTCATTGACCAATCAGAAGCTGTTTCAATATTTCTAAACGTGAAGCCTCTAAATACTGTGCATTGTCAGATTGATATGTAACAACGTGAGGGTCTAGTCAGTTTGTATCATCGAGGCCGTAGGTCGATGTTCGTTTGGGCAGTAGTCAGATTGAGATATCAGGGAAAGCCGCCGGGTTAGCTATGTATTGTTTATTGAACTCAAGGTTTGCCTTGGAACTAACGCCAGCGTTATTTTCAATTCATGTTTCATTGACCAATCAGAAGCTGTTAAGGTATGCCTTCCAAATAACGCCTTGCTGTCCAATATGTGTCAAAGTATCAAGCGGATTCGGTTGTGCAATTTGTAGCTATAGGTCACTGTCATTGTCACTGATCTCATAACCCGCCGGGGTCGTAGGGGCGCTGCAGTGATGAACGCTGCACCAGCTGGCTCCACTTTCGGCGGTTGTGAGCGATTGCCTGGGTTGCAGGAAAGCTCATCTTGGTCCATTCAACGATGTTGTCTGCCCATTTCTTCCTCGTTCTGCCTCGCCTTCTCTTCCTCTGCACTGTTTCTCGTAGTATGGTCTTGGAGAGCCCATCTGATCTTGTCACATGCCCAAACCACCTGAGCTTCCTCTTCTCAACTGTGGTCAGCAGGTCTTCATAGTGCCTTACTTGTTGGGTGATGGTTTGTCGGACTTCTTCGTTGGTGATGTGGTCCGTGTATGAGATGCCAAGCAAGTCTTCTGAGGCAGCTCATTTCCACTGCCTGGATCCACCTTTGCAACTCTGCATTCAGTGCCCAGGATTGGCATGCATACAGGAGAATGGAGATGACCAGTGCATGCAGGAGCTTGACATTGTAGGCCTGTTACTAAAAAAATAAAAAAGGCGTATGTCTAAAATCTACTAGCACACGAAACCTCAATCATCAATTTCTCAAAAGTTGATGGAAGGGGCGCAGAAACTTCTCGTTCTCAGAGGGCGAAATGTTGTTTGGGTGGAATATATCAGCTGCGTATGACAGATTTGTTTTAGTTTAATATCACCAGTGCGTGAGGTGTTGTTTAGCGCCATAGTTTTCAATTGTGTTTTTCTTCTCGACCCCTTGCAAAGCACTGATCACTGATAAACACTGATTCCCCACCCCATGATTGTCCCTCCCTCTCTCTCTCTCTCTCCCTCCCTCTCTCTCTCTCTATCTCTTCTGAGTCTCTCTCTCTCTCTCTCTCTTTCTGTCTCTCTTTCTCTTTTGAGTCTCTCTCTTCCCCTTGCTTTCTTTAGAGTCCGTTCCTTCCTCTCTCTCTCTATCTCTCTCTCTTTTGAGTCTCTCTCACTCGTTCTCTCTCTCTCTCTTTAAGTCCCCCTCTGCTTCTCCCTCACTCACTCTCTCCTGCTTTCTGAGTTTCTCTCTATCTTCGAGTCCTTATGTCTCTTCCTCTCTCTCTCTCTCACTTTGAGTCTCTCTCTCTTTCTCTCTCGCCTTTTCTCTCTCTCTCTCTCTCTCTCTCTCGCACCTGTTCTCTCTCTCTCCCACTCTCTCTCTCTCTCTCTCTCTCTCTCTCTCTCTCTCTCGCTCGCTCTGACACATACATAAAGACAGTCATGTAATTTAATTTCTCTCACTCTCTCTCTCTCTCACCCTCTCTCTCTCTTTGACACGTATACACATACATAAAAACAGTATGCCATTTAATCTCTCTCACTCTGTCGTTCTTTCTCTCTCCCTCTCTCTCTCTCTCTCTCTCTCTCTCTCTCTGTTATGCTCTTAAGCCCCCCCCCCCCCCACCAACACACCAGTGAAAACAATCAATGACAAATCTTGTTTTTAGAAAACACTAGATACAAAGTGTGTCATCAGTATAAGAGTTCAACAACGCAGATAAATTAACGCAGATTGAACGAACAAAAAAAAAAGAAAAACTCTTCCCAGGAGGAGGTACATTCATTCTAAATCGTAAAAAAAAAGGGGGAAAAAATACGGAAAGGAGGAGAGGAGGGGGAGGTGAAAACATTGTTCTGCCTTGATTTAATGTTTGTCACCTTAAATGGGCTCAACTCCAAAATCGAATTTAGCCGATCAATATTTTGTGTTTTGCGTCAATTGAGCGTCATTATCGGGCAGCCTGTAGAGCTGACACTTTTTTTTTTTTTCTGGTTAATCTGCGATGGAATTGTTATTCTGACAGATTTGTCACGCTATCTAGTCTGTTCATGTGTCTGTCTGTCAGTACGTATCTCGGGATGTGTGACAGTTTAACAGTCTTTGTACCTATGTCTGCCTACTTTTTCTGAATGTCTTTCTCGGCGTCTATCTGGGTAGACTGATGTATAATATTTCTTAATGTATGGCTCTTTGACTGTTTGTCTGTCTATCTGTCTGTCTATGCATTTAAGCATTGTCTTTCTGTCTATCTGTCTGTCTATGCATTTAAGCATTGTCTTTCTGTCTATCTGTCTGTTCATGCATTTAAGCATTGTCTTTCTGTCTATCTGTCTGTTCATATATTTAAGCAGTGTCTTTCTGTCTATCTGTCTGTCCATGCATTTAAGCATTGTTTTTCTGTCTATCTTTCTGTCTGTCTATTTTAAGCTCCTCTATCTGATAATTGTGTATATTTCTGTCGGTATGTATATATGTGTACATGTCTGTCCGACTATATCATAAAAACCACAGAAAAACTGTGGGGTCGCAGCAGGCTATAACATAATTTATTATGTATGTCGGTCTAATCATTTCTGGAACTATTTATCCGGGTGTCAATCTGTCTATTTATCTGTCCGTCCATTTGTTTGTCTGGTCGAAGTCTAATCATCTGTCTCATTCTGTTTGTTTTTGTTTGCCTGTTTGTCTGACTTTCTGTCTGTCTGTCTGTGTGTCTGACCTGCCATCAAGACTGTCACTTTTTTTTTATAATTGTCAGCCCCAAGACATCGTGACTGCTCTAGGATAATAATGGCGTATGTCAGACTTGTGCCAAAAGGCAGCTGATGGGTCATAGCATTCCTGATCACGAAGTCTATCAGAGAATCTGTTATAATAATAAATAAAAAAAAACCCGAGGGATTTTCAAAGAGAACTACCGCCACTCACACAGCTCGGGGTGGCGTGACATTTTACAGGTGCCTTGCTTTTGACCTATAGAAGCTTCCTTTTTTTTTAGATTTGGAGACTTGATATGGTGGGGAGTTGTTTTTTTTGTTTGTTTTTTTTTTAGTTTGCTTTGTGTCGGTAATGACTATCTCAGATCCTTTATGTCGCACCAAAACGTGTAACCATGACATCATCACTTCCTGAAAAATAGTTGGTGCGCACCACTGCACACGGTGTACTGTCCTATGTATCTATTATTCGCTACGTTTTGCGGATGAGCCTACGCATCTCGGCATTAATTGATCTTGTGCTGATTTCTTTGGGTCTGGAGTGATAGCAGAGGTTATGTATTTAGGAGAGATCTCACTTCCGTCAAATCGCGAAACTAGGTCGCTGCGGTAAACAAGAATTGAAAGAGACCATCTTCACCAAAGATACTTTACAAATCTGTTTACTATGGTTTGTTTATGTTTTTAGTCTGATGGAAACTATTTAGAGATGTTTGCAAGGTGTTTCGCCCCGTGAAAATGTATAAACGGAGATTGTTTACCGTAGCGACCTACTTTCCACTCCATGCTAACAATGGTTTCGAGGAGCCTCGTAGTGCAAATCGACCAATAGCGAATCCTCTCTATACAGACATACTTTCTGGTGGTAGTCCTTGTTTTATTTTACGCTTTTCATAAGATTGGCTTCAACAACCCCTCCCCGGCCTCGACACCATTCCTTATAAGGGACAGGAGTGTGGACCGGATATACTAAAAATAGTTCTCTCATGTCTTCCGGGGGGCAACTACGCCTACATGAATTAGCACTGTTTAAAGGGGACTATGGCGTGAGCTCGAACGATTTTGTT
>OZ007584.1:31308451-31315951 GCA_963931925.1 Onchidella celtica
GCACGTTGCGCACGTTAAAGATACCTTGGCAATTGGAAATCGTAAAGAGCAGGCCGAACAGGCCGTTGCCCGGGCAAAATTAAAATAAAAATTCATCCCATTCCCTACCCCTCCCCCTCATCCCCCCCCCCCCAAAAAAAAACGCCGACCGGCGCTGCACTGTGGCGACGATGTGCCTGCTCCAGTTATAACTGGGCTGCAATGGCACAAAGCCAAATTTCCCAAATGGGATTAAAGAGTTATACAAAATAAAAAAAATAAAAAAAAAATACATTAGACATTAAAGTAAAGGATAGTCAATGAACCATGTCGGGATTCAACCTAAGTTGGGAAGTTGGCTTAGATATTAGTGTTGGAAAATTAGTGTCGACTAGAGCCAATTATTTGGCTTTCCGTAACGAAGCGAAAATCCGCGAGTCGAATATTCGGCTTACCGCAGCCAATGAGTTAAACAAGTGTCAAAGTGTACATTTGTTATACCCCGTTAACACACTAAAAGATCTTCAGTTTTCTTATTCAGAACATAGGGATAGAACAAGCAAGAACTAAGGGTGCAGTCTGATCAGAATAAGATGAGAAAAGTGATATCAGTTCAAATGAAGAATGTTCCTGTTCTCCCCTCCCCCGCCCCCGCCCCCTCTCTCTCTCTCTCTCTCTCTCTCTCTCTCTCTCTCTCTTTCTCTCTCTCTCTCTCTCTCTCACTCACTCTCTCTCTCTCACTCACTCTCTCTCTCTCTCCCCTCTCTCTCTCCCTCCCTCTCTCTCTTTTTCTCTCTCACTCACTCTCTCTCTCTCTCTCCCTCCCTCTCTCTCTCCCTCTCTCTCTCTCACTCACTCTCTCTCTCACTCTCTCTCTCTCTCTCTCCTCTCACTCTCCCTGTCGCTCGCTCTCTCTCTCTCTGTCACTCTCTCTCTCTCTCTCTCTACATCTCTCCCCTTTTCTCTCTCTCCTCTCCCTCACTCTCTCCCTCTCTCCTTCTCTATCTCCACCCTCCTTTTCCTCTTTCTGATGACCCCCCCCCCCCCCAAAAGAAAAAAATCCATTAGAATATAAAATATTTCTTTTAATTTTTATGGTGGAATTTCAAAATGACAATAAAAACTATTATGGACTGGAAAATTGATCTCATGGGACGTCAAACATTTTACTGCCTTTCAAAGTTTTGTTGGGCATTTCAGGGAGATTGAAATTTCAGCATGTTCCATCGTCTTTTTTGTATCCTTGCTTTAGAGGGGGTTTCTTTATGTATCGTTCTTATACCCTTGCGTTTAAATGGATTTTTAAATAAATATCTTTATATCTTTGCGTTTAAGTGGACTTCTTTATAATCATATCTTTGACGTTTCTTTACATTTAAGTGGATCTCTTTATATACCTTTTTACATAACCTTGCGTTTAAGTGGATTTCTTTATATATATAGTTTTTATATCCTTGCTTTTAAGTGAGTTTATATAGTCGTCTAATTATATTATATATATCAAGCTATATATTATATATAGAGAGTTTTTATAGCATTCCGTTTAATTGGATTTCTTTGTGAATAGTTTTTATATCCTTGCGTTAAAGTGGATTTCTTTATAAATCTTTTTGTATCCGTGGGTTTATGTGGATTTCTATATCACTGTTTTTCTCACACGTATTCGTAATTCACATTATAGCTTCAGTGTTGTTTTTAAGTGGCAAAACTGCTGACTTTCGGAGTGTACAGTTATGATTGAGTAACATCTTGGGTATTTTCTCACATTTTTAAACAAACAAAAAGAAGAAAAGGATGAATGTACAGCCAGCCATCAAACGTTCGGAAATGAAAAATAATGGAATAAGCTAGGTGTCTACGGAGACAACTTGTATATACATTGTTCTTAAAAGTAATCACACGGAAACTAAATGTAGTGAAGCTGTGGATTTCCTGAAGAAATTTTTAAAAATCCAATTGTCATGTAAGAGAGTTCGTACCATTGATATAATATACATAGCTGAATGACGTCATCAGGTCGGCTGCACACTCTAGTGCAGCGTTTAACCAGAGAGTATAGATGTATAGAGAGGGTACACTTCCGCCAAATTGCGAAACTAGGTCGCTGCGGTAAACAAGAAATTGAAGGATTGAAAGATACAGTCTTCACCAAAGATAGTGTGCATATCTGTTTACTCTGGTTTGTTCACATTTTTGGACTGATTGAAACTATTTACAACCGTCTGTAAGCTCTTACACCCTGTGGAAATGCACACACGGATATTGTTTACTGGAGCGACCTACTTTCCGCTCCGTGCTAATAGTGGTTTCGGAAAGCCTCCCGTGTCTCGCAGTGCAAATCGACCAATAGTGAACCGTCTCGCTCTATAAATATATACTCTCTGGTATAACTAAAAAGCTGAATGACGTCATCACATCGGCGGCACACTCTAGTGCAGCGTTTAACTATCATGGTGCGCAACAAAAAAAAATGCGAATCAAGGTGCCAATGAAGGCATCTATTTGTATGCCCGGGTGTATGCAGGGCCTGTCTACTTGTGCGATCGTATCTAATTCATTTGCGTATTTTATTCATTCATTCTCTCTCTTCCTCGTTTTTTTTTCTCTCTCTCTCTCTCTCTCTCTCTTTCGCTCTCCATTCCCTGCCAGTTCTTCCGTCCATTCTTCTTTCCACACCCCATTCATCCCGATCCCTCCCTCCTTCTCTCTCTCTCTCTCTCTCTATCTCTCTCTCTGCCTCTCTCTCTTTCTCTCTTTCTCTCTCCCTCTCTTTGCAAACAGCTCATTTCACACCACACAAATTGCTATCCCGTTCCCCAAATACAATTTCTTCCTCTTCTTGTATTTTAATCTTATTTGTTAACGCTCCAGTCGGATGTCATGTTTCCATGTCATCAAAAACACATGTCAGCGATCTTTTTAATCTCATTTCGAACATTCTCGACACTTCGGTGACATTTCTAAGAGCGGGGAGTTCAACGCCCAGAGTAGATCTGCAGAACGAAACAAAAACAACAACAACAGAAAAAAATGAAGCAATTCTCACGTTTAAAAGGATTTCGAATGTAATTTAAGAAAGAAAATGATAAAACCAAATAAAATGGCGGCCATGACACTTTGTTGCAATCTTCATTTTGTCATCGTAAGCGCAATTTTCATAAAATGCCAAGATGGCGACCCTGTGTTAAGTAGATCATTGGACCGCCAAAAAGTCAATACACATACAGGACTTGGCACATTTTAAGAATTAAGCAAACAAAAAATCGACCTATCTCGTCAAAACTAGTAATGAAGTCAGATTCGGTCATATAAAGTCATGTATTGCTGCCAAAACTCATTGCGACAGGCGCCTGTCGAGTCAAAATTCCAAACTGGTCTAAAGACACACCTTTTTCCAAAAAACACTTTCACTGTTTCAGTTTTGAAGTTTCGTTCCCAATTCATTTATGTTCTCATTTTTTTCCCTTTGTTTGCTGTTTTATTTTTAGAAAATTGCTTTATTTATCCCTACGTGCCTATGTTTATGAGTTAGTTGTATCGTTTGGGTTTTGTTTTTCACGCGGGGTTTTGCAACATACGACCTTTTCTTTTTGCCCAATTTGACATTGCTTATAGCAGTGCTGCAACCCCACAGTTTTTCTGTGGTTTTTATGATATTTCTATGTTATGAGTGCATGTGTGTATGTCCACCATAGGAGTTTAAAATGCAATAGAGAGAGAGAGAGAGAGAGAGAGAGAGAGAGAGAGAGAGAGAGAGAGAGAGAGAGAGAGAGAGAGAGAGAGAGAGAGAGAAAGAGAGGGGGTAGGGTTGAGTTGCAGATGGAGAGAACAAGACTTTCTGTAAAGCGCCTAGAGCAATTTTTTAGATGGGGCTATATATCGCGGGTATAGAGCAAAATTGTTGTATCTCCAGGTTTATGAATTGGGGTTCATAATGGCAATACTGTAATAATGACAAACTGCTTCTTGCAATTTTTTCGTTATTTCGCTACCTTTAACCAGTTCCAAGTTACAGAGAAGCAGTATTGTTGTATCTCACTTAAAAATGAGATCATTGAGAGCAATACTGTGGTGTTTCCGAGACAGCTCCCATTATTCATAAACCTGGAGATACAACAATTTTGCTCTGTACCTGCGATATAGGATCTCCACTATTATTATTATTATTATCATTATTATTAACCTAATTAGACACTATATTCACGAAAAATAAAACTTTGCCTACACACATTGAAGAGATGCTGTGGTATTGTAATCTACCAAGAAATCACATTCGTCTGAAATCGTCCTTGGCACGATAAAAGTGCGTGTTCCCAAGAGCTAGGCCTCTGCGACGTAATTAAATTTTGATAAACAGGGTCACGAAACAAAATTAAACACGGTAAGGGTCTGTATTAAGAAATTAAAAATGTTATCACGAAATTCATTACATTAAACAAACATTTAAAGGCCGACAGTGGCATAATTATTATTTCCCATCAAAGTCGTTTGAATGATTAGTAAATGCTATATAAAGACTACATTTAATCTCGCTTGTGTGTGTTGACGTCATTAATTTGTGTGTGGGCGGGTTCCCTGTTATTTGACGTCGTATGAGGCTAAAACGGGCGGCAGTCATGCATCGCCTTAATTACAAGGGAGGGGTTGATAAATAACGTGTGAGAACACAGTTAAGCCAAGGGTTAGCTTTGGTCTACGCCGCTGCTGATTCTTGAACGAGGGCAGTTTTACCCCCAGTGGGGACAGTTTGTGATCTCAGTGGGAAAATGATAAGGAGAGAGAGGGACAAAGAGAGAGAGAGAGTGAGTGAGTGAATGAGAGAGGGCGAGATTGAGTGTCAGAATGAGAGAGATCGAATGAATGAGAGAGGGAGAGAGAGAAAGTGAATGAATGAAAGAGAGAATGAGTGGATGAGAGAGACAGAATAAGAGAGAGAGAGAGAGAGAGAGGACTGAATGAATGAAAGAGAGAGTGAATGAAGATGAGAGAGAGAGAGTAAGAGAGAGTGAATGAAAGAGAGAGAGACACACCACACACATAAATTGAGTGAATGAGAGAGGGAGAGAGCGAATGAAAGACAGCGTGATTGAATGAGAGAGAGAGAGAGAGAAGGAGAGAGAGAGAGAGAGAGAGAGAGAGAGAGAGAATGACACATACACACACACACACACACAAAGTGAGTGAATGAGAGAGAGAGAGTGAATGAAGGAAAAAGAGAGAGAGAGAGAGAGTAAAAGAGAGAGAGTGAAAGAGAAAGATTAGAGGGAAGAGGATTAGTCCGTGCTTTAGGTATGATTTGAAACCCCACTAGGGCTTTAATGTGTACACACTACGGGGAGATGAAACATGAAAGCGTGTTAAGTGCCAAAAGTTCGTCTCCAAGGAATGACAGAGCTCTAACTCCCTTCCATCAACGTTCAATTTTTTTGAAAAATTCATGATTCATCTTGCATGTGCTCATAGCTTTTAGATACACGCTTCTTTATTTAATTTTTTTTTTTTTTTGCAGTAGTTACAAATTACACCCCAAATCCCCCAACTCTTTGACACACAAGAGAGAATGACACATACACACACACACACACACAAAGTGAGTGAATGAGAGAGAGAGAGTGAATGAAGGAAAAAGAGAGAGAGAGAGAGAGTAAAAGAGAGAGAGTGAAAGAGAAAGATTAGAGGGAAGAGGATTAGTCCGTGCTTTAGGTATGATTTGAAACCCCACTAGGGCTTTAATGTGTACACACTACGGGGAGATGAAACATGAAAGCGTGTTAAGTGCCAAAAGTTCGTCTCCAAGGAATGACAGAGCTCTAACTCCCTTCCATCAACGTTCAATTTTTTTGAAAAATTCATGATTCATCTTGCATGTGCTCATAGCTTTTAGATACACGCTTCTTTATTTAATTTTTTTTTTTTTTTGCAGTAGTTACAAATTACACCCCAAATCCCCCAACTCTTTGACACACAATAGAGAAGGTCCGTAGAAGTAGTGTAAAGTGTGTAACTCAGTTCAGTCAAAATGTGGATATAGAACATTGTCATTTTAAGGGGGCGAGTTCATAATATTTTGTTGGGAAAAGCAAAACAACTGCAATGTTTTTGGAAGGTTAATGAATATTTGGATAGGCAAAATACAAAGGCGAGAGAAATAAATAACTGGATGATTAGAAGAAAACAGATTAATTTTGAAAAATATGTTATCAGCATGATATATTGATTGGGTATGATCGTATACATTTACGGCAGAATTTATTGTATATGCTTTTATGGGATCTGTTCGCATATTTGTTCTTTTAATAGTCTCTCTCTTTCTCTCTGGCCTACTTTTTCTTTCTTTTTCTCCTTCTGTCTGTCCAAATGTCTGAAGTTTTGTCTGCCCGTTAGACTCTCTTTCTTTCTTTCTTCCTTTCTCTTTGTGCGTGCGAGGGTATGTTTGTGTGTGTGCCCTCTCCTTCACTCTTTTTTTTTCTCTCTCTCTGTATTCATCTCCTCTCCGCCACCTCTCTCGCCAACTCTCTCTCTCTCTAATCTTCCTGCCTTCCTCTCCCTGTTTCTCTCTCTCTCTTTCTCTCTCTCTCTCTCTCTCTCTCTCTCTCTGTAACCCTGCCATCCTCTTTGTCTGTCCGTCTCCACCCCCCTCTCTCTTTCCCTCTCTCTCTCTCCGCCTGTCTCTCTCTCTCTCTCTCTCTCTCTGTCTGTCTGCCTCTCTCTGTCTGTCCCTCTGCCATCCTCTTAGTCTGTCCGCCTCCCCCTTCTCTCCCCCCCTCCCCGCCCCCCCCCCCGCTCTCTCTCTCACACACACACATTTGTAAAGATATCAACTTTCTCTCTCACTAATTTGCTCTTCCATTTTGAAATATTCATCCCTTGGGCTAATTCTCTCACTTAATCAGTCTTTACTTTCTTGTTGTCTTTTTGTCCCCACTGATTGGTTTCCACCCGTGTCCTAAGGGCCTTCCAGGTGTTCCGTTGACAAAATATATAATTTTATTCTATAATCAATCTTTTAGACCTACTGCATCTCGTCTGTGAAGTTCTTTCTTAAATCTCCACTTTTTGCACAACTGAGAAATTCGACCTTAATCGTTTGCGGCTCTAGTATTATGATAAGGAGTTAGAATAAATCGGAACTCTGAAACAGCTTGATAAGTGCCGCAACGCATTTTAAACAAGTGTCAAAGTGTGCATTTGTTATACATTTTCTACATACTAAAAGATCTCCAGGTTTTTTTTGGAAAATGGAGATAGAACAAACAAGATCTAAGGTCGCGAAATCCTAAACTCTTATTTTTGTGGGTATTTGTGCGTTTGCCTATATTTCGCCTAAGGAAGTGGCTATTTTCACGACATGTCGTGGAAATCGCCTCCGTGAAGTTTTCCACGACATGTCCTGGAAATGGCCTTGGTGAAGTTTTTCACGACGTGTCACGACTTATTACAGCTACCCCAGCCCCTTTTCGCCTGATTGGTCAATCTGACTACCGCCCATTGATACAAACTGACTAGACCCTCACGCCCCCC
>OZ007584.1:31325951-31338451 GCA_963931925.1 Onchidella celtica
ACTGAGATATATAATAGAGAGAGAGGGAGTAGGGAGAGAGAGAGAGAGAGAGAGAAGGGGTGAGATGAAGTGAGAGACACACACATAGATAGAAAGAAAGAGAGAGAGAGAGGCATACACACACAGAAAGAAAGTTAGAGATACAGAGAGAGAAAGTTAGAGAAAAAGAGAGAAGTAGAGAGAGAAGGAGAGAGAGAAGGGGAGAGACAAAGAGACAGACAGACGGTCAGACAGACAGAGAGAGATCAGTGAAGCAAGAGTGAAACAATGATAGACTGAGAAAGGCAGATGAATAGACAGAAAGACCCGAAATGAGATGGACAGACCGACAAAGACTGAAAGAGAGAAAGTTCGTTCGTGAGAAACGAACAATAACAATTCTATTTTTGCATTTCCTCGTGCCCCAAAAATCAACTGCAGAATGCTGCAGTGATTTAGTGCACTTTATATCATTTATGAACACAACATTCATCTTTGGTTTTTTTTGGCGCAGAACTCATTTCCTCGTGCCTATCACCTCCCTTGGCATGTCCAATATTTTTTGGTACAATAGCACGCATGCACTTACGCAATAGGTGCCATAATGTCTCGCTAAGACATTATTGCTTTTAAGCTTTTAAACGATGTTGCTTTTAAGCGGGTATGCAGCAGTTTTACACTTGTTGTCGGAATAAACAAAATGGCGGATTATGGGGACAAATTGCTGGTCACGTTCATGCTTTTTTTTTTAACGGGACAAAGATATATTCAACTGTTTACATCGTAGACTGGCCAATATCTGTTCCATAAGAGTGTCTTCTAGCCTTTGGCTCTAGAAAATCCCACACAAAACAGATTTTTTTGTGTCTATCTATCTATCTATCTATCTATCTATCGATCTATCTATCTATCTATCTATCTATCTATCTATCTATCTATCTATCTATCTATCTATCTATCTATCTATCTATCTATCTATCTATCTATCTATCTATCTATCTATCTATCTATCTATCTATCTATCTGTCTGTCTATCTGTCTATCTATCTATCTATCTATCTATCTATCTATCTATCTATCTATCTATCTATCTATCTATCTATCTATCTATCTATCTATCTATCTATCTATCTAATTCAGTGTTTTCTTTCCCTTTCAGTCTCTCAATCCAAGATCACCTCTATTCTGTGTTACTTTTCTCTACCACTTCCACTTGAGACTAAATTACCATTCAATGAGCCGAGAGTCACCTCATCCGATTTGATCCCCTTTCTCTGTCTGTCTGTCTGTCTGTCTGTCTGTCTGTCTTTTTCTCTCTACGACTGTCTAACTTTGCATGTGCCTTACCCTCTCCCTTTTTCATTCTCTCTCTGTCTCTGACCACATCTCTTTTCCCTTTTGGTCTTTCTGTTTCTCTGCCTCTTCTCTCTCTCTCTCTCTGTTTCCATCTGTGTGTGTGTAACTCTCCCCCTTTTTCACTTGCTTTTTCGCTTTCTTGTTATTTCTTTCATCGATCTTCCCCCCATTGTCGTCTCTCTCTCTCTCTCTCTCTCTATCTATCTCTCTCTCTCTCTCTCTAACTCTCTCTCTCTCTCTCTAACTCTCTCTCTCTCTCTCTAACTCTCTCTCTAAATCTCTCTCTCTCTCTCTTTCTCTCTCTCTCTCTCTCTCTATCTCTCTAACTCTCCCTCTCTCTAACTCTCTCTCTCTCTAACTCTCTCTCTCTAACTCTCTCTAATTCTCTCTCTCTCTTTAACTCTCCCTCTCTCTCTCTCTCTCTCTCACACTCACTCACTCTCGCACTCTCTTTATTTTGCTTTTCCTCTCTCCCTGCCTCAACCTCTCTTTCTTTCTCTTTTCTTCTCACCCTCACTCACCATCCTCCCATCTCCCACTACGCCTCCCAATCTCTCCGATTCACTCTCTTATAATCCTCCAATCTCGTCCATAGACCGTCTGTGCACCAGTTAGAACTCAGGCGTCGTACTAGATAGCCTATTATGGCTCTGGTCTCTGTAGGCGCCACTAATGACTGTCTCAAGCAAGATGGTAATTGGTTACCACAGAGCACAAGTGATCTATAGCAGTTCCCACAGTGCTGTTTTAAGCCGCGTTCAGATAGTATAGGAGTTGCTACCTAAGCTGTATAGAATATACATCTCCTACTTGTTCCTTTTTTTCTCTTTTATTCGTTTGCTAAACCGTTCTTTCGCTTTATTTGAACATGTAAATGGTATCGTCAATCCATCCATAAGATTTCATCCATTCCTCCCTCCTTACAATCGTTTGTCTATCTTCCATCTATTATGAAGTATCTATTCAGTCTGTCTATCCGTTTATTCACCCATCCATCCCTTCATCTGCCTGTCCATTCGTCTGTCCACCATTCATCCATCCATCCATCCATCCATCATCCATCTGTCCGCCCGTCCATCCATCCATTCATCCATCCGTGTAGCCATTCATCCATCAGACCGTCCATCCATCCAACCATCCATCCATCCATTCATCCATCCATCCATCCACTTATCAAATATCTCCTGTCAAATCCTTCACACTTTACAGCTCTCAAGAAACCTACGAATATGCCAAAAGAGTTACATTTCGAGCAGGGTTTGATGTAAAGACCCAATGTAGTAATCAAGTAAAACAATCACCCAACAATTAATCAGACCATAACTATAAAAATATCGATCAATCGAGCTGTTAATCAAAGAGTACAGAGTATTTCTTTATAGAAACATAGAAAGCGAGGCACTTTTTAGATCTGAAGTGAAAACCTATCTCTTCAGAAAACACTTTGATGTGTAGTCTGATATGTATTGCTGTTTTGTGCGTGTGTGTGAAGGAGAGAGAGAGAGAGAGAAAGAGAGAGAGGAGGGAGAGATAGTGTTTGTGTGTGTGTGCCTTTGTATGTGTTGTCAGTTGCTAGGAATGAGATTTGTTCTGTTTCTGCATGTTTTGTAAAGCGCATAGAGCATCTTTGGATATGCGTTATATAAATGAACTTTATTATTATTATTATAATTATTATACAGTTATCGTCTATGATAAGAATAGAAGAAGGCTCATGTTTGCACCTCAAATCAATTATCTTAACTAGTAACTGCCCCATTCTTGGAATGGTAAAAAACAAAGCTCACCACTCCAGACCGAAAGGAATCAGCACAAAGACATTGATGTCGAGACACTTTGGGTCATCCACATAAAATCGGCGATCAATAGATAGATAGGATAGTATTACAGTAGTACACAGTGCACAGTAGTGCGCGCCGAGCATTTTTCATGGGCTCATGTGTTCGTAAAAAATGATCTAAATATTTGCGCACAGTTTTCTTGGTATGAATGAATGGCACTCACCTCATCTGTATAACACTATACTCGGTATCACTATCAAAGTTTTCTTGGCGTGGCTGGACCGTGAACTCTAGTTTACATTTCCGGTAAGAGGCGGAAATGACGAAATTGACGGAAGTACATTATCACGTCGTATTCGCAATCATGAATTGAGAACTAATAATTATAACTGAATTTCTGGAAAAAGTAAAGAGTTTCGGGGAAAAATGAGCTCGACACGTACAGGCTTAATAAATTGTACATACATGTGCCAAGTTTCGTTTCTCTACGTTGCGTAGTAAAAAAGCCTTTGCGGTCGCAAAGTTGGGCCCAAGCTCCATTATTATATGAAGCTGCAGTGGCGTCATTTACCATGTGCTCAATAATAGTTTAAGTGTAGGTATCTTCCTCGCAGACACGTCTCAGAAAAGAGCACTGTTTTGCTCTAAACCTTTTTCCACAAACCCTCTATAGTACAGCTGTTGTGAAGTCATTTATTATGTGTGCAATAACAGTTTATACGTGACCACAAACATTATGTTCGATCTCGAGACACTCGGAAAATTGGGTTAGATCACTTATGATCTCGCGGCCTGACATTTTTCACACCTCATAGTGTGGCTAAGATAGAGTCTGCCACCTTTGTGTACTTAGATCCAGAGTGATATATAATAATGTATAAGTTCACATCTTATTCCCCGTGAGTGTACAAGTCAGTGCCCTTGTACATCTAACTGATTACGAATGTGCGAGCACTGTAGCTTTCAGTGTAAAGTCAAAATATGGCATTAATTAAGCAGTACCTAGCAAACCCTCGAGTAAGAAATAATACCAAAATTATCCAATAAAACGTACAGAAAAAGGGAAGGCACATGGATTAGAAACTTTCTCCGTGAAGAAGAGTTAAGCCTTGCTGCGACCCCACAGTTTGTGTGTGGTTTTTATATTATTTCAACTGTGAATGCAGTGTATTGTGCTTTATGCTCTGCGATAATGGCATATGTCTGACTTACGCCAAAACTCAACTAGCGTTTCATTGCATTCCTGAGCATGAGGGCTATCAGATCATATATAAAAAAAAAAGCAAATGCGCCAACAGGAAAATGTAATAACCCAATAAAATCAAAATGGCATACGTCACCAAATAGCTCTTGTAATCTGAATGCAAAAGAGAAATATTGGAAATGCTGACTTGTGTTCACTTTTCGGCTATGATTTACTTATAAAAATACCACCGTCTCCTGACAATATCACCAAATGACAGGAAAGAAACATTTTCTGCTTAATATCTCTAAAGTGTCGAAAAACGACATCATTAGCGTAGACGTGTGACTATATTGTCTCGAGCGGACGGGTATTCTAGGAAGACGATACCTAGACATGAACTGTTATTGCATACATAGCAAGTGACTCAGTTGACGCTTTAAGATAGGTGATTTGTGCCAGAAGTTTAGTGCAAGAGGGAATCTTCTCCTGGGATGTGATTACGAAGACGACACCAACACTTAAACTGTTATTACACACATGCCAAATGACGCAAGTGTTGCTTTAAGATGGGTAATTTGTCGTAGAAGCTTAGTGCACGAGTGAATCATCTTCCTGGTGTTACTAAGAGGAAAAATGTAAGAAAAATGACTAATCTTGACTGAGTGTTTGATTGTTTGATCGATAGTTTTATAGTTCAAGTACGAGAACTGATTGGATGATGGTTTTCGTTGATTAATATATTGATTGGTTTCATTAATCGATAGGCATTCGAAGTGTATGTTTTTTTGGTAGTTTTGGAGATTTATCGAGCGTTTTATTGTGTAAAGGATTTGTGAGTAGATGGTTTCATAGATGGATGGTTGGATGAATGGGTGGATGGATGGATGGATGGAATTGATGGTTGGTTGGATAGGTAGATGGATGGACGGGTGATGGATGGGTGGATTGATAGATGGATGGGTAAATGGATGATTGGATGGATGGTTGCATGGATGGTTGCATGGATGGATGGTTGGATGGATGGATGGGTGGTTGGATGGATGGGTGGTTGGATGGATGGTTGGATAGATGGATGGATAGGCGAATGGATGGATGGATGGGTGGTTGGATGGATAGATGTTGGATGGATGGATGGTTGGGTGGTTGGATGGATGGATGTCGGATGGATGGATGGATGGGTGAATGGATGAATGGATGGGTGGGTGGTTGGATAGATGGATGGATGGGTGAATGGATAGATGGATGGATGGATAAATGGATCGATGGTTGGATGGATGGATAGATGGTTGAATGGTTGTATGGATGGATAGAATGGATGGATGGATGGATTAATATATGGATGGATGGATGGATTGATTGATGGATTGTTTCCCATTTCAGCATCTATTCTGTTATTCTTTTTAGTTTTGCAATTCTGTCAGTAACCTGGCCCTTAAAACAAAGCTGTACCTTGTTAGCCTGGTCGATGTAAACAGAGATAAAAATATAAGTCTGCAGTTCAGTAATGTCGGCCTGGCGATTTGTAACTCCACAAAGTAAGTCATACAAGATGATTGAGTGTATGGAAAGCTAAGGAGGACAAGAAAAGCTTATATAAGTTAGTGCTTAAAGAGAGAGAGAGAGAGATAGAGAGAAAGAGAAAGGATCATGGGATCAGACAGACTTTATGGGGAACACAGACAAGGAAAGTCAAATTTATTTATTGCCTTTTCATGTTCTTCTCCATACATATTTGCCTGCGATATTGTAAAACATGGCTTAGGCTCGACGTATTGGATTTCTGATGTGGTGTGGGTTGGTAGGTTTCTTTTATAAACTTTGGCATTGTGTGATTTGGGTAGAGTCTATGTTGTAATAGATAGATAGATGGATGAGTGGGTGGATAGGTGGATGGATGTATATATGAATGGATGGGTAGGTGGATATATGAATGGATGGATGGATATATGGATGGGTGGATGGATATTATATAGATGGATAGATAGCTGTTTAGATGATGGGATAAATATACTTTTCTTCAATATTGCGATAGAGCCTTGCTTGGGGTAGGGGAGAGAATATACATTTCTAGCTTCATGACGAAAATGAACCATACCAATATAATATATTATTACGGGATCCTGTTACTGAATAATCTACATTTGCAAAGGCGTGACACGAATCTAATCAACGCTTGACGTCAGAGAGAACTGTAATCAAGATCGTAATTAATTGTTGTACAGGCGTTCTTTATCCAGATCACCAGAATTGGCAATGACTGGCTTGATTCTGAGACTGTCATAATGGATTGGACTAGGCCTGCGAAATCCAGCACGTAGGATTGATATCGGGTTTGCTGAAAAGAATGACCAAATAACAGACAGATAGACAGATGGCCAGACAGGCGGACAGAAAGACAGACAATCATACAGAGAGATAGAATAGCAGACTGACAGACACATGGACAAACAGACGCACAGATAAAATGACAGACAAATAGATAGACAGAATGACAGACAGACGGACAAAATCACAGACAGACAGATAAATTGACAGACAAGCAGAATGACAGAATGACAGACAGGCAGACAAAATTCACAGACAGAAAGATAAATTGACAGAGAGACAAACTGAAGAAAGACAAAAAGAAAGAGAGACAGACTTACACCCTAACAAACAGAAAGACATGAGAAATATGTGCTCTGGTTCACACAAAAAAAAAAATGCAAAAAGTACAGCGTGAAGGACATTTGCATCAGCTGTACATAGACTGATATCTGAGTTTTGCTTAAAAAAAAAAAAAAAAAGTACCACGAGACAGAGAGAGAGAGAGAGGGGTGGGGGGGGGGAACAGAAGAGAGAGTGAGAGAGAGAGAGAGGTGTAGGACCTGAGATCATTCGAGACAGAAAAAATTCTAGACAGACTTGCAAAAACATACTGAAATACGACAGACAAATTTCACCAATAAAAACTGCAGAACATACGACAAATTTATCATAAAAATCTTCTACGACATCATCAAATTCCTTCAAACGATGCATGTTTTTACTACATCTGACGTGTGGTGTGATTGCTCGCAGGCGGTACCTGATTAAGTACCAAGTTATAAATGAAACAGAATAAGGTTAATTCTTTAATTCTGTAGCAATGAGACATAATAGGGAGCTGAAAGTCAAAACGAACTAAATAGTAGTTTGACCCAATTTTTCTCAGTCTGAATGTCTGACAAACTGTGAGAAAAGTCCAAAGCACAATATTACAGCTCTGTCCACCATAATTGTACTCTTTGTATGTTTGCTTGTTTGTATACTTCTTGAATCCGACTTACGAAATTTGCCTTAGTGACATTGCAGACCAGTTACAACTGGAGCAGACACGTCGTCGCCACAGTGAGGCACCGGTCGGCGTTTTTTTATTGTTGGGGGGGGGGGAAGGGTAGGGTGGCAGTGATCATTTTTTAAATTTAATTTTTACCCTGGCAGCGGCCTTTTTGGGCCTGCTCTCCTCGATTTCCAATTGCCAAGGTATCTTTAACGTGCGCAATGTACACACGTGCCCTCCAAGTTTTTCGTCCTTATCCGAGAAGACTAGGTGCTCGATCCTAATTACAAGTGGATCAGAGACAGAAAAATCGTGAAAAAAATACCAAAATTTCAACATGCCTGCGTCGACCGTGATTCGAACCCGGTACCATCGGCATGAGAGGCGAGCACCTTGCCTCTAGATCACTGTTAGTATTCCATAAGCAGAGCACATGTGTGATTTTTTAGGTACAAACCCGAGATACTACTTAGTTACCCATATTAAAAATGTTTTATTTCAGGTTGGAGATCATAAAAATCCCACCTATTCTTCAACAGGAGGACTATTTCGTCATGGTGCTGACCTTCTGGCCTAAGTCATTTTTTTACACTTCTGAGAAAATCGCAAAAAAAAAAATTTCAATTCTTTTGCAATGCAGTCAGACTTAGGCCAAAATGGCTTTAGGTAAAAGTGGCCATCATCCACGTTGGCTGAAATAAACCCAGAACCAAAATTGCCTACTTCTGTGAATGATTTAGGCTTGGGCCATTACAGAAAGTTTTATTTCCAGGATAATGGCTAAGCACCTTTGACTGATCTTTACATTAATAGATGCACCGTGGATAGGGCAATGATGTAACAGGTACATTCATTTTTGGCCTAAGTCTGACTAAGGCCAAAAAGTTTTTGCTGTATTTAGATAGCTGAGCAGTTTCTCGGACTCGGCAACTAAAAAATCACCCATGGAGAGAACCATTAGTTGCACTATTTATTGTGCTAAAATTATCCTTAACCAAAACAATAATGGACTCTTTCCTGTTCAACCCTTGGGATTTAAGTATCGGTTTGATATACTGCGTCACATCGACCCAAAGACGATGAAAAAATTGCGTGACCCAATTCCAGAACATTCTCGAACAGAGACAACCACTTCAAACTTTGTCTGTTTCCCAATTTCCGCGGATTGTAAGTATAAATCACATACGGGGTTGTGCCCGTTTGTTCCCGCGTGAAGTGCTTACATCAGCCAATCAATGTGTCGAGAGGTATGGACAGAGAAACGTAATTAACCCGTTGAGGGCGAGCGGCCGAGTTTCAAGCTGGGAAGTCTATTTAGAGCGGTAAGAACGAAGTATTGGCTGACGGTCAATCGGTCAGATTTTGAGTGCTGACCTTCCATCCTCCCCAACCATACACACACACACACATTTGAGATTGTGAATAAGAAAACCCGGCTTAAGTCGGCAGAGCTGATTTTGAGAAAAACGGCTTTGAAGTGAAAATATGGGTCCGACACAAACTTCCAACTTGGCTGTTGTTTGGGGGACCGTGGCATGTTACAGGGTAAATTGTAGATGAGCAGTGAACACTACTCACTATGATCTCTATAGCGGCTTTGTAATTAGACTATGGTCTCCTAACAACAATTACTCCAATATTACTTGGTCAATTAGCTATTGCCACTTATAGGGTTAAATGCCTTTTTCTCAAAATCTTGTTCTAGGGGGGTCACTGGCTTCAATTTATCAGAAATGTCTTGTCTTTTATTATATGTACAGAACTCAAAATGTCATGTTGCCGACTTTAGCTTGGTTTTCTCATGCACATTACATTTCACCTAAGCGGTGTTTATCCTCTGCACGATGTAGCCCTTTGACAATTATTTCCATTCTTTACTGTCTATCACCAAGAAAAATGTATAATTCATTATTAAATAAATATTAATATATATTCAAATATTATTATAATACTTCAGAATACAAGTTGTGAGTTTTGAAACGTTGTGAGTTGTGAACTGCGCCTAACAGGCTGCGTTACAATTTGCTCGGAGGTAGAGAGACTGTGAGAGAGAGAGAGAGAGAGAGATGGAGAAAGAGAGAGAGAGAGGGTGAGAGAAAGAAAGAAAGAGTGAGCGAGATGCAAATCGAGAGAACAAGACTTTCTGTAAAGCGCATAGAGCAAACTCGTTTGGATTAGGCGCTGTATAAATAATCTCCATTATTATTATAATGTCTTCCTCATCCATGATGTTTCGCCTCTCTGTTTTATTTCGTCTTGCCATCTTCTTCCAGATCGTCCTCTTGTTCTTCTTCCCCTCCATGGCCGTCATCCGTTGAAGCGTTTTGTCCACACACACACGCAATCACACACACACGCAATCACACACACACACACACACACACAAAAACAACACAGACCGAAGACAATCCTGTGAATACGTTCTCGTAAAAGCGAATGTATGTCCTAATTCTCGCAATTTCCGAAGTTTTTTATTCAACTTTTTGTATGTTGTTTTTACAGCTGTTTGTTTGTTTGTCTGTTTCGTTTTCTGTGTCCTTTTCTGTTTTATCTTTTCCCTTCTGTCTTCCCCTTTTCTTCCACATGGCCGCTGTTCTGATTTCGGTGCTTTCATTAAGCTCACCCCCCCCCCTTTCCCAGCCTTTGCTTGTTTTTTTTCTTTGTGTTTTGTTTGCTTCCTTATTTCTCTCTCTCTCTCTTTATTTATCTCTCTCTCACTCCCCTTCTCTCACTCTGTCGCTCTGTCCCACCCCGTCTCTCTCTCTCCCTCCCCCCCCCCCCTCATACACACATATCCTTCTCTGTCCCTCATTATTTTATATCTTATTTGTATATTATTTCATTTCATTTAGTTTGGTTTTATTTATTTTTTTCATTTCATACTGTCTGTCTTTTTATTAATGTACTTCCGTTCTTTTTATCATCTTCACCAGCTGTCTCTTTGTCTCCCTGCTGTGTATGGGGTTGTCTACAGCAGGACCGACGACACTTTAGTGTGTTTTGTGTATTGTATTTGTGTCCCTTATACAACTTCATTAATCCTATTTAAGAACTTTGCCATTGTGTCATTGTGGCCCAGTTACAACTGGAGCAGACACGTCGTCGTCATAATGCCGCGCCTGTGGGCACTTTTTGTTTTGTTTTTTCGGGGGTGGGGGGGGGGGTGGGGGTTGTGGGGTAGTGGTAGACTAATTATTTTTTTTTGTTGTTGTTGTTTTTAATTTTACCCTGGTCGCGGCCCGTTCGGCCTGCTCTTCTCGATTTCCGAATGCCAAAGTCACTTGAACCTCCGCAACGTGAACACGAGCCCTCCGAGTTTTTCGTCCTGATGAGAGACGACCAGGTGCTCGAGCCTACCTACCTACCTTAGAATCAAGGACAGAAAAATAATATTATAAGGAAAATCTCTAAAATCCAATATGCCCAACAATTCAACAGGGGACCGAACCAGGTATATTTGGCACGAGAGGTTCGCGGTTCTCCTCTGGACCATTGGATCCCTTATTATAAGCATGACCTTTTTTTTTTTCTTCTACAACATAAATAAAAGATATAAACAGTAAATCCGTTTTACACATAGCGCAAGAAGGACATAAAAAAACAAAAATAACACACACACAACGCCGTGCATAGAAATGACATGCCCAGCCCCTCCCTTGCCTACTTACTTACTTAATTATGAGAAAGATACAATGAAAGGGAGAGAAAGAGAGGGAGAGAGAGAACGGAGAACGAAAGCGAGAGGGGAGAGAATGAGAGGGAGACAGACAGATACAGAGTTACAAACGGAGGGAGACGGACAGGCAAGCAGACAGAGAGAAAAAAGAGAGAGAGAGAAATATAGAAACATTGAGAGACAGAGAGGGAGAGAAATAGAGAGACGGACACACAGATAGAGAAAGAAAGAGAGACAGACAGGCATGGAGAGCGAGAGAAACCGAGAGGGGGGGGGGCGAGAGGGAGGAGAGACAGAGAACATGAACATTGAGAGAGACAGAGAGAGAGAGAGAGAGAGAGAGGGGGGGGGGGAAACAGAAGAGAGAGTGAGAGAGAGAGAGGTGTAGGACCTGAGATCATTCGAGACAGAAAAAATTCTAGACAGACTTGCAAAAACATACTGAAATACGACAGACAAATTTCAACAATAAAAACTGCAGAACATACGACAAATTTATCATAAAAATCTTCTACGACATCATCAAATTCCTTCAAACGATGCATGTTTTTACTACATCTGTCTAGGAAACCGGACGCAAAATCCCCGTGAAATACAAGAAATGTATACACAATTAAAGCCGTATATCATTTTTCTTCCCTTATGAAATGGTGTAAATACAATGATCAGGACCCCAATTAAAGCCCCTTAATTGTGAAAGATGAGTCCCAAAATAGTATTATTATGTCTGTGAGAGTCTGTGGTATTTTCGTATTTAATGCACCCACGCCATTTTTTAAGAATGTTATTAGAAGTTCGTACGTCCTCCCAACTTTTGTGCACTAGGGGAACGCATTTTAAAGCCTTTTGTGACTCCAGAGCTAGACAGCTCCTCCTGAAGTACTCCTAACAACAGCCTTAATTATTATTCTTTCAGATTTTCTTTTTGTTTTCCTCCTGTTTGTTGGTTGAAAGGGTAAGGGGGCAGGGTCAGGGATTCGATCGGATTTACGGCTGAGAATAAGGACGGGCTTAGGGATAGGTACGTAAAGGTACGCGCCCTTAGTGCAAAACACTTGGGGTTCGTACGAACAAGTAACAACAGCCATTTTGTTTATTAGTTGTTGTTTTTGAAGTTTACTAGTTGAGGTGTCTGGAATTTGCCAGGGCTAAACCTGACTTTGCTCTCCGGCTACATCTCTCCGTCTTCTCCATTCTTTCCCAGTCCTTCCTCTCTCTCTC
>OZ007584.1:31340951-31455951 GCA_963931925.1 Onchidella celtica
GTGACAGAGAGAGAGAGAGGAGTCAGAGGGGGAGAGAAGGGGACAAAGAGAGAGAGAAATGGAGGGAGGGAGGGTAGGAGAGAAAAATTGAGAGTAAGAGAGAGAGAGGAGGAGGGGAAGGAGAGAAAGAGAGAGAGAGAGCGATGTATGTTACAAAGTCCGACTTTAACTGTAAATACCAAGAAAAATATGCATAATATAGCGATCGCTCATCGTAGTTGAAATCATATTTTGCCTGCTGTATCGATGTCCTCAGTGACAATGTTAAATCTTGCAGTAAGTTTTAGTCCTAATTCCACGAGACCAGAACGATGAAGAGAATAGAAAGTTTTCCAATATTAATATGAAACCCTGAGGTCAAAACATACCAGGATGTTAAAATGGCAATGTTAAAACTTGCGTTCAGTTTTGGTCCTAACGTTATCAGGTTTAATGAACGGGAATAGGAAGTTCTTCGTATGAAACCCCGAGGGTGAAAATAAACTGTTTTTGTCTGAGTGTTATTGGGAAGGATTCGGAGTTAGATTCTTGGACCCAGGCTCGAGTCACACTGACGCGACTTTGTTCTGTTTAATCTCCATTTTCAGAATAAAAAAACCCAACTGCAAATCTTTGTAGAAGAGATTATTATAACAAATGCACGATTTTTTGTCACTTCGTCACCTTCTCTCTCTCTCTCTCTCTCCCTCTCTCTCTCTCTCTCCCTCTTTCTCTCTCTCTCTCTCTCTCTCTATCCCGTAGTCTTGTGGACCGTTTGGGACGCTACAGGTGATCTGGCAACCAGCCTCTTCCAATCCTCTCTGTTTTCTGACCTCCTGATTGTATCGCTCAACCTCAAGCTCGTCCATTCTGGGATATTGTCCTCCCATCTCTTTCTCTGTCTGCCTCTCCTTCTCCCCTCCTTGCACTGTGCCTTGCTGGAATGTCTTGGCAAGCCCTGATGATCTCATAACATGGCCATACCATTTGACCTTAGAATGTCAATGAATAACTCCCTTCCATCAATTTTTGAAAACTAATGACTAGATCTAAAGCTTCATAACGCTTATAGCTCATAGAACTACTACTTTTTTCTTCTTTTTGGTTGTAATTACAAGTTACACACTGAATCCGCTTGATGCTTTGACACACAACGGAGAAGGCCTGTAGAAGTAGTGTGCAATGTGTAACTCAGTTCAGCCAAAAAGTGGAGATAGAACCTTGGGGACACCTCTTGTTTACAATGCGTTGTGGCACTTATCAGGCTGTTTCACAGTTCCGATTTATTCTACATCCTTATCATAATAACTAAAGCCAGCAAATGTTTAACGTAAAATTTTTCAGTTGCGCAAAAAGTGAAGTTGGAACAAACGTTAACTAAAATGGGGCTGAGTCAGGTTGTGTTTTGTCTAGGGTTTGTATTTTGTATTTTGTATTTGGTATACTCGTTTAATCCCATTTGGGAAATTTGCCTTTGTGTCATGCAGCCCAGTTACAACTGGAGCAGGCACGTCGTCGCCACAGTGCAGCACCGGTCCGCGAGTTTTTTTTTGTTTGTCTGTTGTTGTTGTTGTTGTTGTTTTTTGAGATGTGAAAGTCTGAGGTAAACTGGGCCTCGTGCAATGTCAAAATTGGGCAAAAAGAAAAATGTTGTATGTAGCGAAGCCCTGCGTGAGAAATAAAACCCAAACGTCACAACTTTTTCTTTTTGCCCAATTTTGACTTTGCTCATAGCCCTGCTGCGACCCCACAGTTTTTCTGTGGTTTTTATGATATCTGAGCCTCGCGCAGTGACGAGACTGAAACACGTCTTATCTTGCTAGTTCGGGGGGTGTGGGAATAAAAGAAAAAGGTTGGTACTGTCTTGACGCAGTTGAGGGCAAAAGAGACCTTGCTCACTGAGTCAGAACGGGCTCGACTCGGTGGGCCGTCAATCCGAGTATTTAGCGATGTCAGTTTTACTTAAAATGTTAAAAGAAAACGGTGAAGTCTTTCATAGCAATCCTGTCTTTGAAATAGCCTAACTGTGCTTAAAAGGGATGCTGATAATAACTTGATGATTTGATGACAGGAATGAGAATCCTAGCACATCGGGCATCCCCATAAGACTTAGTATTCCTCTCCAAGAACCATTCGACGGGATTCTCTGCTTATGATTCCAGTGGCCAGCTGGTTCCATATTAAATTGACGGGTTCGTCGGACCTTGCCGCACATCTTTTCCTCACCCCTTCTGTATTCCGCTAAAAAGGAACACGCCCCTGCCCTTCCCCAACCACACAAACACACAAAGAATGCTTGCCCCCCCCCCCCCCATCCACACAAACACACGCCTGAAAGTAAAAGCGACACATTTTTATGCATTTTTCAATGTATAATGATAACGGTATGCGGAATCTCTTTTACGTTACAATTGACTTCATATTATTTTGTAATGAAAAAAACAACAACAAAACATACTGATTATAAACCGTTATGTAAAAATCTTAAAGTAACTCTCCCGTTCAAATAAACCTCTAAGATGTTAAAGATCTTTGCAGTCTCAACTATGGTAATATTATTTCCATTGCATTCATAGCCAGTTTTTGTAGAAACTTTTAGATTAAGTAGTCCCCATTCAAACGTTCAGACGCTGCCATCTGTAAGTTTCAGTCCTAAGGCTATGGAGTCTGCTCTTTTGAAGTCTTGAGCATAGACTACTTGTATCAAAAATGATAGCAACATATACAATTATTTAGAATCTTTGTTCTGTATATTTTAACCCTTAGGATGTAGACTTCGCTCTCTTGAAGACTTGAGGATAGACTGCTTGAATCAAAATGATAGCAGCAAAATATAATATTATTCAGAATCTGAAATCTGTTCATTTTAACCCAAAGATGTAGACTCCGCTCTTTTTAAGTCTTGGGCACAGACTGCTTGAGTCAAAATGACAGCAATATACACAATTCAGAATCTGAAATCTATGATCTTTAATCTTAAGGATACATAGTAAATAGTCTTTTCTTTTGATGTCTTGGCTTCAGACTACTCGAAGTAAAATGAAAGCAAAAATTTAACAAACAAAAATTAAAGATACGCAAAACGTAATCTCATCCCTACTAAAATGACAGAGCTCACATCTTTTCATCCAAGATACTTCTGAGACCACACCAGTGTATTCGCGCAACCGCGGATCACAATTCCCTGTTTATCAAATATTCTATGAACTCTTAGCAGGAATTCATTTTTTTTTTTTTTTTTTGGTCTGTGAATTTAGGGAAAGTGGATTTAAAAATGTTCAATTAAAAAACAAAAAATAAATAAGGGAAAGATACGACAAGAGTCACTTGATTATCCCATTAGAGAAATTCACTTCCGCGAGACACGGTACACTGTTACGAGTGGGGTATTATGGAATTATAGGTGTTACGACTGCATTTAAAAATCGAGAGGTATTTAGGAATTACTCTTTCATACCATGCCACACATACTAATAACAATCTGAATGGTTTTATCAACAGACCTGGAGGGCCACAAATTTATTTACTTTATATTCCCTAACAATTTCGTCTAGCTCTTACATACTAAAAAGACAACATCAGCAGCATCAAATGAAAATTCAATAATATGTCACTAGAAGTCTCCTCTAGATTCCTAAAAGATTATATCATTCTGACTCACTCACAATTTAAGTATTACTTATCTATCTCTCAGATATAGTCTGCCTACTATCTATCAAGTAATATTCTAATGTCTCAGACGACAATGTTATCTCAGTTATTTGTGCCTACCGCTTATAATGGATCAAACTCGTCAATACAAACTGACGTAGTTAAGTTAGATCTAGATCTACTCTAGGAGGGGCTGGCAATCCCCAGCCTCATCCAGGCACATCAATTCCAATTTACAAATGTGTATGCCAAACATTCATACTAGATCTAGTTGCAAGTTAATATACATCGTTGTCTTGCATTCTTCGGTAGCACTCCTAGCCCATGAGACAATCCTGTCCTACTGGAAAAATTAAGGTCAGCTCCACGTTCATTGTTGAATCAACAGACAGACACTTACACTTGGTCCCTGATAAGGAATCAGGGAACAGTAGATAACAGCAGTGGGTAATTATCACAAAGGAGCATATGGTCTCATTCAGTGTCTATAATGGACATAGACATGAAATTAGCAGTCTTCTGATTCTTCTGGCAGAATCACGCCGACGCCTGCACAGATGGAATTTTCTGCATGGAGTAATGAAACATAGGAATGGCCACGCTTATATACTATGCGGCCAGCTGCAAATTACCGTCCAAATGCCTAGATTTGATTGGTGCATCCATTTCGAGCTCAGCTCGTAGTATTAATAGATCTACATGGAAGTCGGTCACGGCCTTGTACTGGAAACAGACAAGGTCAAATTAAAATGTCAAAACCATTACTAAAATCTCTAAACCCTCGTGCTTTCTACGTTTTATGTACGAATTTATCAAAATCACGGGGTCGAGAATTGCACCGTCACTCCTAACTTATTCATTTATTCTATCTTGCCCCACTTTCTTTCCATCTCTAAGAAAAAGCATTACAAAAACAAACTGTTCACGAGAACAGTTCAAGGACATTTACGCTGGCTATAATCAACGAGACCGTGAAAAAAATCAAGTCGTGACCCAGCACGACAATTATAACTTTAACCTTGACATACACCTAATTATCTAACGCATCATTTATTTACATAAATATATCACAACTCAGTAACAGACTTATTACTTGAAGTAACTTGTATTCTTTAGGCTAAGAACTGGACATAACAGACTCCGGCAGCATCTTTACAAAAAATTCAGGGTTGGAGAAACTGAGACATGCCCATGTGGAAATTCCCCAGGGAATGCTGAACATGTCCTCCAACAATGCTCTGGGGGAAGACGGCTGGTCCCGAGGTGCGGCACTACACACTAAGCTATAATATGGGACAGCAGAGGATCTCAGCAGCACAGCGTCCTTCATAAAGGCTACCGGCCTCCTGATATACACAGTCTGACACGAAGAACGCAGAAGAAGAAGAAGCCGTAACAGGGCAAGGACCCTCAGTAAAATATGACAGACATCTAGCTGTAATGTCTTGTTGAGGCGAATTGCTGAGGGCAAAAACGATCTTTTGTATCTTTGTCTGACTGAGATTTAAGATCAGTGGGTCGGTTGTGTTTTTGTTGTTGTTGCCCCTCTCTTGTATAATCAGATCCTTTGCATTTGCGCGGTTTCATGAGAGGAACAGCGTGTTGTCTTGTAACATTAGATCCTTGCACTTACATGGTTACATTAGAGGAACAGCATGATGTCTTTTCACAAAGTTACTTCCAAAATTTCTGATTACAGGGAATAATAAACATTGAACTATCCAATACTTTATCTCCCCAAAAAATGTCTAATATCTCAGTTGTAAAGAAGCTCAATATGATTTGGTTTCGGATCGGGGGCCATTTTGGCCCTCAATAGAGCTCCGAAAATGAGATCTGATCAAATCAAACTCCAACTGTGGGCCGAATTGAATGGGATGTTGGGGTAATCACAGAGAGACCTTTTACATCGGTGAATGGGATGGGAAATCATTTTCCTCCCTTCCCCCCCCCCCCCGGCAACACACACTGACATTTATTTGGGCTCTCTTTCAATCCCATCCAATTTTTTTATTTTTTTTATTTTTTCATTTCTTGTCCTTGACTTATCTCAACCTCTCTCTCGCCTCTCATTTTTTTTCCTCCTCATTCATGCAATTATTATTTATTTTTTTTGGTCTTTCCTTTTTTGCTCTTGGTTGAGCAAAATGAACATCCGTTCCCTACCACGCCCAAACCGCATTACGACTCAGTTCGCATTTTTCCCCCCTTTTCCCTCCATATCCCCCCTCCATATCCCCCCCTCCATATCCCCCCTCCATATCCCCCCTCCATATCCCCCCTCCATATCCCCCCTCCATATCCCCCACCCACCCACACCTCCTTGCGTAATATGTCCGCCTCTTCCGCCTTCCCCACCCCCAATCTCCAAATCTAGGCTTATTTACTCCCCTTCCTCCTGAGTGAAATAGACAACCCCCTCCCCCCACCCCCAAAAAAGCTAGTTTAACCTTCCTCCTCTCCCATATTTTGGGCCTCTCCTCTTTGTGATATCCATTCTCCCCAGTCTGTCCTCTCCCTCCTCATTCTGATTTATTATTCCCCCTTTTTCTCTCATTACCTAGAGAAATGAGTTTCATCCCTTGCCCATTTAAACATTAATTGCGCACATTTAATCTGTTTATTTTGAGGTGTTCTTTTTTTTTTTGCCGAAAAAGCAACCAAAAAAAACAACACAAAAACAACAACAACAACAAAAATAACACCGGCACATTCATCGGCCGTCGATTTTGGTTCAGTATGATTCTACGTAGGAACGATGTCATTCCTACGAGCAAACTGTGATTTCTGTGAGGTTAGCTGACTCAGATACTTCTAAATGCGTCACTGTTACCAACATCCGTTAGTGCACATTTGGCCTTGCAGAGGCGGTGCCTCAGGGTCGGTTGCTCCGGGCACAAAATTCTTAGGGGCGCCAAAAAAGTTAAAGAGATTAGTAATAGTAAATAAAAAATAGTGCCCCCCCCCCCTCCCTCTCACACAGAAAATCTACCAATGTTCGAACATTCTACACCAGTGTTTGTGAGTCTTCTTTGTCCTAGGCCCCACTTCAGTTTTCCACAACCAAAAAATAAAAAATAAAATTGCTCCCCAACAATTATCGGAGAACGTTAGGTTGCGCGCAACCATTCAAGTCGTACGTCTGTGAAGTTTGGTGCTTTAAGCTGGGTTCTCATGTATACGGAAAGGGAAACGGCAATGGAAACGTCAAAAACCCTGCCAGTGGTGAATTAGAAAGAACATTTCCGTACGCCGTTTCCGTACACTTGGACACACTATCTATTTTTACTATATGATGATGGATTTTTCGCCGTTTCCGTTTCCGTACACATGAGAACACAACTTTAACCGGACGTAAACAGGCGAAACCGACTGCAGTAAGTTTTTCCATACGGTTAAATTGAAATTAAACTATGACATTGAAATGTATCCTTAGAGATCCCTACGCATGTGCCCCACCTTGACTGATCTACACAGTTTTTCACATGACGGGGCAAATGTTCGTTACCATGTGCGAACGGTTCACTGGTCAGGGAGCGCACTGCTGCCGTTTCATTGAAAAAGGCCGTATGAGCCAAAACCGTATTTCACACACACACACACACACACACACACACAGAAATAATAACATTTATCTCAGTGAGTCCCGCTGCATTTTGTGGTGATCAAAAGAACCTATTCAGAGAGAGAGAGAGAGAGAGAGAGAGAGATAGACAAACAGAGAGGGAGGCGGAGAAGGAGAGAGAGAGAGAGGCAGAGAGCCACAGACCAACAGAGACCCAGAGAGAGCGACAGAGGCAGAGTCAGAGACAAAAAAATAGAGTGACAGAGAGGCAGAGAGAGAGAGGCAGAGACAACAGAGAGAGAGAGAGAGAGACAGATGCAGTGAAAGACATTATAAGTCAAATGGAAGGATAGAACACAATATTTTTCTGTAAAATGATGTTGAAAAGCGAATTGACCTAGATGGACATAAGCGGTCTTTTTCGTAAAACGGCTGAATACATGCCTTGCCCCGGGCGCTGGCAACCCATGCTAGGCCACTGGTGAGCTCTGGAGAGCCTAAACCTCACTCCCTTGTAATCTATTTTTCCAGACCATTTCTCCTTAAAGGATTGGCTGCTGCCAGATTTCTATTGCTTGCCACAAAAGTGACACGTCATTTCCTGTTGCTTTTCCCCAGTTGCCCTCGGAACGTTCACTCGTACCTCCCCCTCCATCTCCCACCCCATCCCTCCTTCACATACTCACACACACTGACTGCATCCTCCACCCTATTCTATTTATGTGAGGAAGACACAAATGTCGTTAAAATGGACATAGGAAAATAACTAACTCAAAACGATATGTTTCTTAATGTTTCATCCGCACACTCGTGTAGTTGATTTTAGATAATAAAATGAATGAAAATGATAAAAGTCGCTCGTGTCTTACTTTTTTACGGTATTGGTAAAACCTAATAAATCTGTTTTTAGAAATGAATAAAAATGTACCGGCAATATTGCAGGAGAAGACCCAGGCATATGACCTGGGTATATAGCCAGGACCCGAGAGGTTTTAAGATGGTGAAGGGCCACGCCTTTAGAAATCGCCTGTAGTCTCTCTCTCTCTCTCTCTCTCTCTCCCTCTCTCTCTCTCTCTCTCTCTCTCTCTCTCACGCCCTCTTTCTCTCTCTCTGTCTCTCTCTGTCTCTCTCTCTCTCTCTCACGCTCTCTCCCTCTCTCTCTCTCTCTCGCTGTCTCTCTCTCTCTCTCGGTGTCTCTCTCCGAAGACTTTGGATTCTCCGTGCAACCAGAGAGTATGTATGTATAGAGAGGAATCATTACTGGTCGATTTGCACTGTGTTTATTGTGTTGTGTCTGTCAACTGTGAACGTGTATGACCAAGAAACGTTCGCATCGTGAGCTCTGACTTTTTTTGTGATAAAACTGACTATGCGAAACGTCTCAAACGATCTTATCGCCTGTGCTGATCAAACTGTGCTTGTGGAAACACTGAACTCTGAATATCTCTTGCAGTCTCGCTCTCCCGAGAGATTCAGTTCTCTTTCTTCTTCTTCAGTATCTAGAAGCAATTGACCTTATTGTACAATTTCCCTCTAGAATTACAAACCACGGTCCACAAAGGGTTAAACGTATATTTTTATGGCAGACCAGACAAAACGTCAAATGATGGGGGATCAAACGTTCTGTCATCCGAGAGCTCGGGGAGTATCGTGTAAGTACGTCATTAACCCTGATATTGTCAAGGGTTCAATCAACTCTTTTTTTTACATTGGCTGGTTTAGTAGAAGTCATTTAGTTGATTTGATTGAGATTTTCAGGACGATGTAGGTAATTCCTCGTTTTGCGAGGTGGAAAGAGTCTGTTAATCCCTTTATGCATAACAAAGATGGAGCTGATAGAAGACTCATCTTCCACCCCTTCGCCATATCGGGAACAGAAATTCAATTTTTGCTGTTTGGTGAAGCTGTGTTTTTCATGGGTACAGAAATGGAAACGACAGCGGAAGAGTGAAAAACCCATCAACTAGCGATATAGAAAAAGTATTTTCGTTTCTACGGGAAGAAGACCATCTCCGTACACACGAAAACTCACCTTTTTTTTTTTCCTATTTCATGGACTTTTGACGTTTCAGTCGACGTTCCGTTCCGTAGACATGAAAACACATGTTAGAGGTCGTCGAAATGCGTGTGGCCTTTTTTTTTTTTTTTTAAATTACAGAGCTTTCCGAGTTCCCCAGATCCGAAAAAATTCGGAATGAGAAAGTCCCGGTCATCCGCGATGAAATATCCATTTCTTCATTATCCATCTACAGCCAAGTGCATTTTTTTCTTGAACAGTAATATAACCATTGAAAGTGATTTTAAAATAACCACTGGAGCAGCCACAGTGCCTCCTAATCTACTATGAGAAGAAAAACCTCATCAAAAACAACAGACGGCAGCAAATAAACCAACAGGATAAATATCATCTCCTGAACAGAGAGGATCAAGTACTATTGTTCAGAGTAAGAACTGGTCACAATAGGCTCCACCACCACATGTTCACCAAGTTCAAAATAGGAACATCTGCCATATGCGAGTGCAGCCAGTCTCCTCAAAACACGGAGCATATATTGCAGAACTGCACACTCCTCTCAGCACTGCGAGAAACATATTGGCCCCAACCCACCGACCTGAATATCAAACTCTATGGTGCTCTGCCAGAACTGCAGAAAACCGTAGATTTTATTAAAAGAACAAATCTGCAGATTTAGATTGGTGAACCAAAGAAGAAGAAAATAACCACTTCATTAGCCAAACAGCAAGAACTGTCACGTCAAACACGCTGTTCTTTGGTTTTGTGCGCTAAAAATAGTGAGAAGACGTCACGATCTTAGTTCTTGTTTGTTCCAACTCCATTTTTTGCGCAACTGAGAAATTCCAAGTGAAACATTTGAGTGGCTTGAGTGTTATGATAAAAAAGTTAGAATGAATCGGAACTGTGAAACAGCTTGATAAGTGCCACAACGTATTTTAGACAAGTGTCAAAGTGTGCATTTATTTTTTTACCTCTTCTACATACTAAAAGATCTCCAGTTTTTCAGAGATTGGAGATAGAACAAACGAGAACTCAGGTCACTAAGTCATTGGACAGAAAACAAATTGACAGGGCATTAATCCGACATCCCTACATGATATTTTCTTCTTTTTTTTATATATATAATCAAAGGTGACCCAGTTTCACAAATCGTTAATTAAGTCCCAAGGGAACGAACGGAAAAAAGGTCGCTTAAATTGGCTATGGGGGATATCGGTGAAAATTGATGTTTTGGTTTCCAATGATTCCTTATCTTCTTCTCTTTGTGTGTAGAAAATTAAACGTTTTTCTTTTTTCAAATGCTTAAATGACATAAACACGATTCTTTGCGGCAAAGTACAATTTAGGTACCGATTTGATCACGTAAGTCACATCGTTGATCATGTCGAGAACTTCTTGTTTGTCACATCTTTTAGTATGTAGAACAAATGCACACTTTGACACTTGTTTGAAATGCGTTGTGCGCACTTATCAAGCTGTTTCACAGTTCCCATTTATTCTAACGCCTTATCATAGTAACTAAAACCAGGAAACGTTTAACGTGGAATTTCTCAGTTGTGTGCAAAAAGTGGAGTTGGAACAAATAAGAACTGCGTCCCCAAATAAAGAACTCTGGTCGCCAGAAGGTCAAAGCTTTGTCCGTGAGATAAAATACCCCCCCCCCCCGCCCCCAGAAATACTGGAAATGCCAAGATTAAGTGACGACCTCTATGAAATATTCAAACTCCATTTGAAATATTACTGTTTGAAATATTTATATCTCTCAGTCAGTGGGTGATTAACACTGCTATGGCCTACAGCCAATTCCAGCAGGTCATTTTCCAATGTTATATTGCCTACGCCATTCAAACTGGCTTTGTAACGTGCATATGTTTTGTTGTTGTTGTTGTTTGTTGTGGTGGAGGAGGTGGTGGTGGTGGTGTCGTCGTCGTTGTTGTTGTTGTCGTTGGTGGTGGTGGTAGTGGTGCTGATACTGTTGTTGTTAGTGAAGATATTGTTGTTGTAGGTAGTAGTGCTGATGCTGTTGTTCTTAATGATGATGTTGTTGTTGTTGGTATTGGTGCGGATGCTGTGTTGTTAGTGATGATGTTGTTGCTTTTGGTAGTGATGCGGATGATGTTGCTGTTAGTAATGATGTTGTTGTTGTTGGTAGTGATGCGGATGATGTTGTTGTTAGTGATGATGTTGTTGTTGTTGGTAGTGATGCGGATGATGTTGTTGTTGGTAGTGGTGCGGATGGTGTTGTTAGTGATGATGTTGTTATTGTTCATGTTAGTGACGATGTTGTTGTTGTTGGTAGTGGTGCAGATGATGTTGTTATTGTTGGTAGTGATGCGGATGATGTTGTTGTTAGTGATGATGTTGTTGCTGTTGGTAGTGATGCGGATGATGTTGTTGTTAGTGATGATGTTGTTGTTGCTGGTAGTGATGCCGATGCTGTTGTTGTTAGTGATGATGTTGTTGTTGTTGGTAGTGGTGCGGATGCTGTTGTTGTTAGTGATGATGTTGTTGTTGTTGGTAGTGGTGCGGATGATGTTGTTGTTGTTGCTAGTGATGCGGATGATGTTGTTCTTAATGATGATGTTGTTATTGATGTTAGTGGTGTTGATGCTGTTGCTGTTGTTGTTGAGGATGATGATGATGTTGCTGTTGTTGTTTGTGCAAATTCCAGATCAATGCAAGCTCCCCATATCAACTTGAAGGTTTAGTCCTTTAACATGTGAAGATTTATGTGGACGATACCGTAAAGCAATGAATTGACGCGAGCTTCGAGATGCCCTTCTTGTACATTAATGATTTCAATTTCGTTGGAAAAAAAAGTGTATATTTTTTCATCCCATTTGGGAAATTTGCCTTTGTGTCATTACAGCCCAGTTACAACTGGAGCAGACTCGTCGTCGCCACAGCGCAGTGCCAGCCGGCTTTTGTGTGTGTGGGGGGGGGGGGGCGAGGGGGGGGAGCTCGGGGAGGGGAGGGAGTACCAGGGTTTGATGTTCTTTTTTTTGGTTTATTTGGCGCGGATAGCGGCCTTGTTCGGCATGCTCTTCTCGATTTCCAACAGCCAAGGTATCTTTAACGAGCGCATCATGCCCAAGGGTCATACTAGTTTTTCGTCCTTATCCCAGAAGACTAGGTGCTCGATCCTACATACCATAGGATCAGGGACAAGCAAATAATGAGAAAAATCTCCAAAATTCCAACATGCCTGCACCGACCGGGATTCGAACACAGTACCTTCGGCATGAGAGACCAGCTCTTTGCCTCTAGACCAACGTGTCTAAATGAAAATAATGATAATAATAATATTTTAAAATTTTTTTTTTTTTACACTGAAGAGTTTCTCAACCATTCACTTTCATAACTTTGAAATTGTTTTTATCTGAGCACTTTGAATAATAACAGTCCTGTCTCGGGGGTGTATATTGATTAATGTCCTAAGTAGAAATTCTGTATTATTTCAGGAAGCGGGGAAAAAAAATTCCCCATAATTTTTCACATTTTCTACCCATTTTCTTTAAAGTAAGCTGAGTTGAGTAACAGCTCGGTTTTCACTGGCCGGCAAGATGGGTCGTGACGTCATGACATTAGAAAATTAATATTTTTAAACGGCTCATGATCAAACTTTGTAAGGAGTATGTCGTTGGGTATTTGCCATAATATATGTGAGTGTGCATGAGAAAACCCGGCTTAAGTCGGCAGAGCTGATTTTGAGAAAAACGGCTTTGAGGTGAAAATATGGGTCCGACACAAACTTCCAACTTGGCTGTTGTTTAGGGGACCGTGGGCATGTTTCAGGGTAAACTGTAGACGAGCAGTAAACACTACTCACTATGATCTCTATAACGGCTTAGTTATTAGACTACGGTCTCCTAACAAGATCCAAAAACTTCCGACTCGGCTGTTTCTAGGGGACCGTGGCATGTTACAGGGTAAACTGTAGATGAGCAGTGAACACTACTCACTATAATCTCTATAACGGCTTAGTTATTAGACTACGGTCTCCTAACAGCAATCACTCCAATATTACTTGGTCAATAATAATTATTGTTATATGTATATTTTTGTCTTCTTAAGAAAATAAGGAATGAACTTTGGTCGACAAAAGGGCTAAAACGCATAACACATTACGTCACAAACACATATCTGGAAACGTGTTTAAACAATTGAAATGACACGTATACATAATGAAATTAGGAATGAGGAAACTACTTACATGACAAAACCACAAAATCGGCAAAATATGGCATTCAACAAGATCACAAATACCCTTCGATATGTTTATTTTCATGCTTTTCTAAAATGCCGGTAAGAAAAAAAACAAAAACAATAACACATAAAACACCGAAATTTCATTGAAATAATTATAGAGCAATTGATTCAGTGGAGTGTGTTTGATTGTCAGAATAGCCTCGGGAAGCGCCGTTTTATCGATATTCCCTTTCAAAAAATCGAATCGACCTCGGATTTTGTGAAACAATATTGATTCTCGCAAGGCTGACACATTAAATAAGTAAAATCTGAAGGTATCGATCTCTAGAATATTTCGTAATATCTTCATAGAATAAAAAAATCATACACAGTCTGAATGATCTTTGTCTTTACGTGATTTTTAAACTAAGTGAAATGATTGCATTTAGAGGGATGAAGGTTATAGGTGAGAGGTGGACATACGTTGGTCTAGAGGCAATGTGCTCTCGTCTCATGCCGAAGGTAGCGGGTTCGATCCCCGATTGGCGCTAGCATGCTGGAATTATTTTTTTTTCTCTTTTGGGGGCAGGGATGGAATTCATGTCCCTGATTCTACGGTAGGTAGGATCGAGCACCTAGCCTTCTCGGATAAGGGCGAAAAACTCGGAGGGTTCCTGTGCGCGCACGTTAAATATACTTTGGCAATTGGAAATCGAGAAGAGGGGGCCAAATAAGGCCCCTGCCCGGGCAAAATTCTGAAAACGATTTAATCCCTACCACAAATACACACAGAAACAAGAACAAGAAGAAACGTGAAGTGTAAATGCCTAGAACAGCGAAACCTCCCAAAACAAAGACCTAAAACACGGGAGAAGGTGAAATGGGGGGAGGTGGGAGGGGGGGGGGTAAGGGAGCAAACGTGGGCTCAGGAGAATAAACAAGAAGCAGAAAGAGAAAGGAGAAGAGAAAAAGATACCCTTTCAAATGGAAATGTATATGTATGGAAAAATGCATTCTCCACTTTCTCGCTGAAGCCTCCACTCTGGCTCCGAATTGAAATTGATCATGTAATATCGACTTTTTTTTTTTTTTCAAACTTGGAAGTCAGTTCGGTATCGATCCTGGATAAATAATCTATAATACTGTCAGAATGATATAACAGGGTTTCTCTGTGTGTGTGTGTGTGTGTGTGTGTGTGTGTGTGTGTGTGTGTGTGTGTGTGTGTGTGTGTATGTTGTTGTTGTTTTGGGTGCTGGTGGGTGGGTGGGGGTAGAGTTGGGGTATTTAATCTTCACTAATATCAAGGCTATCTGCAATGTCTATAATGCTAAAACCCGAGACACAGAATACTGAGACGGGCCATTCCTTCTTTCACTGTATGTCCACAACGTGCGCGCGTACAAACACTTTGAGCAATACTTACAGAGCTCTGTGGTATTAGTCTTTTTCATTCAATTATGAAAGGGCATTGTGAAAATTGTTGCATGGTTGACATGGATGATACGCGCGCGAGTCGACGGATGGAATTTGGGGAATCGAACAGTCTCAGTATCCTGTGTCTCTGTTAAAACTATCCAAAATTCAGAAAGAGAACGAATAGCGCCTCCAGGGAGAGTGAAAATGTCGGAGATCTTCAAATGAAGAAGTTACATACCTCACATGCCTTGCTTTTTAAGGACACAATAGTTCCTGAGATAATGTGGCAAATTTGTTACAAAGTCTTTTTATCATCTTTATACACCAGAATTTTACTTATTTATTTGTGTTCAAAACTGTAATAGGCTACATTAAAAATGTTGTGTCGCCGTTTGCAAATAGTATACTCGACGTTTTTGGGACATTCGAATGAAAAAATAAAAATGAATAATAATAATGATAATAATTTCAAAAAAAATAACAATAATATATCTCAAGCTTTCAATTCCTTGTCTGTCTATTTGAGAGCAAGTGTGGAGAGTATGAAAGCATTTTGGCAGAAAACCAAGAAAGTAGTTTAATATTTTCTTACCCCACCCCCGTTAAAATTGAACTATATTATCTAAATAACATTGGTGACATTATCGCGTCTACATACGTAATGCCACCCTGTGGCCAAATATATCCGGCAGTTTCTGACGCCCGGGGGATCACTTTAAATGAAAATACACAAACAAGAGTATATTTTCAGTGCAAAGTTCAAGGCTTATTTGAAGAGATAGAGCAAGTTGGCCCCCCGACTAAAAAGGGTCCACAATGTGTTAGTTACACTTCATCGCACAAAACTTGTCCTTTGTGGATTTTTACGGGCGGTTGGTGGACACGTTTTGTAGAGTCTCCTTCTGTCGTGCCATTCAAGTGTTATATTCTGTCTATCGTCTCGCTGGTTTTCTAGCATAATATGACCGTTATTGTGTCGACGACTTTCTCCAAACTCAAAACTAGAAGCAGAAAACGCAGAACACATCCTGCAGACTTGTCCAAAATATAACACGCAAAGCTAAGGGCAGCCCAAAGGCCTGAGGCCGCGCCTGTCACGGGGAAGCTGTATGGTAGCCTGGAACATTTGAAGAGAACCATTGCTTTTTGGCAGAGGATTGGGGTAAAGATTTGACATCCGCCATGATGGGAACGCAGAAGAACAAGAACAAGAAGAAGAAACTATTTAAACAACTTTTTCCCGGAAAAGTGGCACAGCATTGCATGGCAGTCCATAATTATCTCAGTTTTGCTGACGTCAGCAGGGAATAATTATAACAAGTATACCATGTGATCTCACGATGCCATGTCCTGCCTGATACAGAATCCCACATTGACCCCAGGCCTAATTTGTATGGGATCAGTCACATGACCCCCTGCTCCAGTGTGGCTTATTGGGGATATCTGCCTGTGTGACTGTCCGATTGTAGGGGAGGGGGTTTTCAACTCGAGGGTAGGGGACATACATTGGGATAGGAAAGGGGTGGGGAGTGGGGGGTGGGGGGTGGGGAGTGGGGAGTGGGGGGGTGGGGAGTGGTGGGTGGGGAGTGGGGAGTGGGGGGTGGGGAGTGGGGGGTGGGGAGTGGGGAGTGGTGGGTGGGGAGTGGGGAGTGGTGGGTGGGGAGTGGGGAGTGGGGAGTGGGGAGTGGGGAGTGGGGGGTGGGGGGTGGGGGGTGGGGGTGGGGAGTGGGGGGTGGGGAGTGGGGGGTGGGAGTGGGGGGTGGGGAGTGGGGGGTGGGGAGTGGGGGGTGGGGGTTGGGGGGTGGGGGGCGATTCCACTTAAGCTTCCCTCCTCCCCCAGCACCAAAAAAAAAAAAAAAACATGAAATTAGCGGTGATCTCTGTCATTATGAGCACACTCTGGCATTGTGTCTGTCTGTTTGTCAGCCTATGTGTCTGTCAGTCTGTGTACATGATTGTCTGTGTGTCTGTCTGTGGTTTGTTTTGATCCTGAGAGTCGTGACATTTTGTGTGTATGTGTGTGTGTGTTGGGAGGGGGGAGTGGTGGTGGGGGGGGGAGGATCAGGTTATGACGAACGAAAAGAAAAACTCCGATATATATATAAAACGATGTATAGAAAAAAACATAACGGAGCCGTTTAGGCGAGTTGGGTTTCAGATGTATGGATAATTATAATTATAGCTTTACCAAATCGCCAAGTAAAAACAACAACAAAATAAAAAGAAAACAAAAGAGTGAAAACCAGTGCTACAAGGATCGGTGAGTCCCAATGTTGGGGTCTGAGGAGCCCCTGTCTCTGCAAGTCTCAGAATGACTCGACTAAAAAAAAAAAAACACCTGCTATTACTTCCATGAGAGGGTGTCAAGGTAGAGCATTGGCAGATTCCTTCGTCTTTCTGGGAGAAGATTTGGGGTGGTGGTGGTTGCGCGCGGGGGGTGGGGGGGAAGGGGGGGAGTCGAACTTGTTTTCTTTCTTATTCAGCTACAACTACACCTAATACTGATGTTTGTCATTACTGTTATTATCGTCTCTATTGTTATCGTCAATTTTGTGATTCTGTTTGTTGTTGTCATTGCTGTTATTGTTGATGATGTTCCTTCTCGTGGTGTTGTCGCTGTAGTTGCTGCTGTGTGAGTTTCCGATGCTGCTGAGAAAGTCACTGTGTGTGTTTAGGCATGATTTCCGGACCTCTGCTTGACGCCTGGAAAACAAAAATTCAACTGCGCAGAGAGGAGTGGTTTGATGGATTAGTTTCTCTCGGGGGGGGGGGGGGTAGGAGGGGGATACAGAGAGAGAGAGAGAGAGAGAGACAGGGAGACACACATAGAGAGCGAGAAAGAGAGGGGGAGGGAGACACAGAGAGAGAAAGTGAGAGAGGGACGGAGAGAGAAAGAGAAAAAGAACGAGAGATAGAGACAGATAGAGAAAGGCAAGCAAACAGACACGGGAGGGGGGAGACAGACAGACAGACTGACAGAGAGAAGAGAAAGAGAGAGAGAGAGCGCTAGCTAGACAGAAAGAAAGAGAAAAACAGAGGGAGACTGACAGACAGAGACGATAGAAAAAGAGTGGGAGAAGTAGAAGAGAGAGAGAGATAAAGAAAGAGAGGGAGACAGTAAGAGCGAGAACTAGACAGAGAGAAAGAGACGGACGGTCAGAGACAGAGAGAAAAAGAGAGACAGATAGACAGACAAAGATCGGTAGAAAAAGAGAGGGGGGTTAAAGAGAGAGAGAGAGAGAGAGAGAGAGAGAATTAGAACTACAGAAAGAGAGAGATAGACTGCAGAGAGAGAGGGCGAGATAAAAAGATAAAAACAGACAGCAACAGGATAAAGAAAGAGGGGGGTGAGAGAGAGAGAGAGAGAATTTGAACTACAGAGAGAGAGAGAGAGAGAGAGAGAGAGAGAGAATTAGAACTACAGAGAGAGAGAGAGAGAATTAGAACTACAGAGAGAGAGAGAGAGAGAATTAGAACTACAGAGAGAGAGAGAGAGAGAGAATTAGAACTACAGAGAGAGAGAGAGAGAGAGAGAATTAGAACTACAGAGAGAGAGAGAGAGAGAGAATTAGAACTACAGAGAGAGAGAGATAGACTGCAGAGAGAGAGAGAGCGAGATAAAAAGATGAAAACAGACATCAACAGGATAAAGAAAGAGGGGAGTGAGAGAGAGAGAGAGAGACAGAGAGAGAGAGAGAGAGAGAGAAAGAGATGGCACGAGTTGGAGACATAAAGAGAGACAGAACCAAAAGATTTTTAAAGATCTTAAAGATCCTCAAACTCGAATGCGCACAAAAAACTGTCATTGATCGTCATCCCTCTACAAACCTAGATCGCTATTACATCCACTAACTGCTTGAAAGGGACACTTTAGAAGGTTCTAGTACTTCCTATTGATAGAACAGTCTGTGAAAGATGTCTGTGAAATGGATATTTTCTTATTTCTTTTCATTTTTTTGATAAATCCTTTTCATGTGAGTTTTCATAGTAATGTTTGAGCAAGGCAGTTATTATAACCCAGTGGATTTCAGGTTAGTCTTGCTTCTCGACCCCTTTCAAAAGCTCTGATTGCTGTCTGAGATTTTGAACATGCCTGGTGATAAAAACTGTTCACAGAACTTTACTTCAGCTAGTGTCTCTCTTCATTCCTCTCTGTCTCTGTGTTTTTCTCTTTCTTGCTGTCTCTTATTTCCTCTCTCTCTCTCTCTTTTTCTTTCTTTCTCTCTCCCTGTCTCTCTGTCTCTTTCTCTCTCTCTGTTTCTCTCGTTCACACAAAACCGCAGGGAGAGAGAGAGAGACAGTGAGAGAAAGCGGGAAACGTATGCGTGTACAGAAAGAGAGAGATACGTATAATGTGTGCAGAAAGAGAGAGAGAGGGGGGGGGAGAGAAAGAGAGAGAGAGAGAGAGAGAGAGAGAAAGAGAGAGAGAGAGAGAAAGAGAGAGAGGGAGAGAGAGAGAGAAAGACAGAGAGAGAGAGAGAGAGAGAGAGAGAGAGAGAGAGAGACGTATATGCCTATGTGTGTTCAAAAAAAGAGAGAGAGTGAGAGACATTATATAATATGTGCAGAAAGAGGGAGAGGGAGAGAGAGAGATATGTCTTATTATTTGTTTGGTTTACGACTCCAGAAAAGACTTTTGCGACTCCCCTCCCTCCTCACCGGAAAACCCCTGAAGTGACGTCATTGATCCTAAATTTCACCCAAAATGCTTCAGGCCTGCCATGAAAAGAGCGTTCGATTTTTGTTCCCAAAAGCTTTTACTTTGATTTAGTTTAATATCTACTCTGGTATTTAGAAAACTGAACGCCGGTCCGGCGCAATGGCATAGTGGTCAAGAGTATAGGATAGCAATGTGAACGGTACCGAGTTCGAATCCAGTCCGTGGTGTGGTCTAATAAGAATACCATCCAATCCACAGGTACTGTTCCTCGAAAGACCCGAGCAAGGATGTTTTGTTTTATTTCGTGTAATAGCTTTTTTTTTTTTTTTTTTCGCCCGTGCAGATGCGGGGCCCTCTTGCAGAAGAGGGACAGCAAAGAATACATCTGACGTGATACTGCGTGTCGTAAGAGGCGACTAAAGGTGCAAAGGTCCTGGTCTCCCGAGAAGAGCCAGTTGGCGGTGGGCCAACTACCCACCCTGTAAAAATAAACCAGTTACAGAAACACAAGCAAATACTTTAAATCAGTCTTTTATCTTGGGAGAAGGGGGAGCATCTGCCCCTGTAGATTCAATGAAGGACAATGGACAAAGCCGAAAGGACTCCACTGGCCTGACTGCTCCTTCATCAAACAAGTCACTCCGGATTGCGTCGTGGAATGTCCGCTCCATGTATGAAGCAGGAAAGAGTGCCCAGGTTACAATGGAGATGAGGCGATACAGACTGCACATACTTGGAGTTAGCGAGACCCGCTGGATACAGTCCGGACTGAAACAACTTAATTCTGGGGAAAAGATTGTGTATTCTGGAAGGGAGGACAAAAAGCATACAGAAGGAGTAGCGATCATCTTGAGCAAGCACGCCCAGAGGTCACTGAGGGGATGGGAACCCTACGGAAGGAGAATTATATTGGCATCATTTACTACAAAGAACAAGAACATCAACATGAACATTGTGCAGATATACGCCCCAACAAATGAAGCAACCGATGAGGACAAGGACGATTTCTACAACCAGCTTCAGGAAATAGTTGACACATTGCCAAGAAAAGATGTGAACATTATAATGGGAGACGCCAATGCCAATATAGGACAGGACAATACAGGGTATGAGGACATTATGGGGTGCAATGGTTTGGGACAAATGAATGAGAATGGAGAGCGGTTTGCAAGTTTCTGCGCATTTAACAGCTATGTGATTGGAGGTTCAGTATTCCCACACAAGAGGATCCATAAGGCCACTTGGATTTCACCGGATGGAGTAACTGAAAACCAGATTAATAATAATAATAATATATTGCATTTATATAGCGCCCAACCCCGTCGATGACAAGCTCTGGGCGCTTTAACAAACTCTTACACACACACACACACACGCATACACAAAAGAAATTCAAAAATATTTACTATTGTTGCTGCCGAAAAACACCTAGCCTAGTTTGTCTGAAAGAAATGGGTCTTCAGATGGCGTTTGAAAGAACCAATGTCATTAATTTCCCTGGTTGTCTTTGGAAGAGTGTTCCAGATGGTAGGGCCAAGAAATGAAAAGGACTTTTCTCCTACAGTGGACAGATTCATTTTAGGTACTTTCAATTTTGTAGTGTCACTTTTGCATCACTTTTGCATCACCCGACGATTCAGACGCTCACTGGAGGATGTCATAGTACAGAGAGGAGCTGATGTTGGATCTGACCATCACATGCTGCTGGCAAGACTCAAACTCCGCCTCAAGAAACAAGGTACCAGAGCAGGAACAAAGAGGAGAAAGTTTCAAGTGAGCCTTCTGGATGGAGACAAGAAGGAAGAGTTCCAGCTGACACTGAGGAATAGATTCAAACCCCTTGTTGACCTCGAAGAGACAGTAGATTTGGAGACTCACTGGGCTAAGGTAAAAGGAGTATTTACATCGACATGTCAGGATGTTCTTGGGGAAAAGAAAGTGGAACACAAGGAATGGATCAGTCAAAAATCACTGGACTTGATAAGGATAAGAAGAGACCTAAAAGAACAGGTAAATGCAAGTCGTACAAGAAGCTCAAGAGTTGGTAACCAGGAAGAGTACCGAGCATCAGCTAAAGAGGTCAAAAAATCAATTAAAAAAGACAAAGAGGAGTTCATAGGAATGTTAGCAGAGAAAGCAGAGAAGGCAGCAACAGGAGGACACATGAGGATCCTCTACCAGACTACAAAGACTCTTGCTGGAAAATATGGAAAACCTGAAGTTCCTGTCAAGGATTACAACAGGAAGGCTATTTTTGGAAAGGAAGCTCAGGCAAAAAGATGGATAGAACATTTTAACAGCCTCTTGAACAGACCTCCACCAAGCAACCCACCTGACATTCTACCCGCAAGAAATGATTTACCGATCAGTTGCGACCCTCCGACTAAAGCAGAGATTAATGATGCCATAAAGCAGTTAAATCGAGGCAAGGCAGCTGGACCAGATCAGATCCCACCAGAGGCGCTGAAGGCAGATGCTGCTGGGGCTGCAGAGGGTCTGCACTCACTATTCTGGAGGATTTGGATCGGAGGCAAGTTTCCAAAGGACTGGAAGGAAGGACACCTCGTGAAGCTTCCAAAAAAAGGGGACCTCAGCAATTGTAGTAACTACAGAGGAATCACACTTCTCTCCATCCCAGGAAAGGTTTTCAACCGGATTATTCTCAAGCGAATACAGAATGCAACAGACCCAAAACTTCGTGAGGAGCAAGCTGGTTTCAGGAGTAATCGATCAACCACCGACCAGATCGCCACGTTGAGAATCATAGTAGAGCAGTCGCTAGAATGGAACTCCCAACTGATAGTGAACTTCCTTGACTACGAGAAGGCCTTTGATAGCATCGATAGAGAAACACTGTGGAGAATATTGAGACATTATGGAATCCCAGAGAAGATGGTGAACCTTATCAAGAGCATGTACGAGGGGACAAGTTGCAGAGTCGTACACGATGGCGAGCTTACTGACAGCTTTGATATCAAGACTGGTGTTAGGCAGGGTTGTTTGCTGTCCCCATTTCTGTTTGTCCTGGTGATTGATTGGCTTATGAAAGAAACCACCAGTGGAGGAAGAAATGGCATACAATGGACCCCATGGACACAGCTGGACGATCTAGATTTTGCAGATGACTTGGCACTATTGTCGCACACACACGACCATATGCAAGCAAAGACTACAGCTCTAAACAAAATTTCAGAATCTATTGGATTGAGGATACATCCTGCGAAGTCGAAGGTCCTAAAAATTGTTGCACCCCCAAGCGCACAAGTCAGAGTAGGAGATCAACCACTGGAAGATGTAGAGTCCTTCTGCTATCTTGGTAGTATCATTAACAATAAGGGAGGAACAGAGGCAGAAGTCAAAGCACGAATTGGAAAGGCACAGGCAGCTTTCACGTCCTTAAGCAAGATTTGGAGAACCAAGGATATATCTTTAAAAACAAAGCTGAGGATATTCAACTCGAACGTGAAGTCAGTCCTGTTGTATGGATGTGAGACTTGGAATGCGTCCCAGGCCTGCATAAAGAGAATCCAAGTTTTCATCAACAGATGTTTGAGGAAGCTACTTAAGATCAGATGGACAGACAAGGTGAGCAATGAAATTGTATGGAAAAGAACAAGACAGAGCCCAGTCAGAGAGGAAATTGGTAGGAGGCGATGGAGATGGATCGGCCACCCACACTCTCAGGAGGCCAGGAAACAGCATCACGAAGAAGGTATTGGATTGGAATCCCCAGGGCAAGAGATCAAGAGGAAGGCCGCGCGGAACGTGGAGAAGAGCCAGAGAAAATGATGTGCAACGAAGCGGAAAGACTTGGAATAATGTAAAGAGGCTGGCCCATGATAGAGAGGGATGGAAAGTGTTTGTTGGTGGCCTATACCCTGATCCAGGGTGAGAAAGGCAATGGTGATGATGAATAGCTTTTTTATTTGGAATTTATTTACAAATAATTACCAGCTCGTTTAGGTTACGATACCCTTAATTTGCATTTTAATAAGGACACATGCTTCTACTAACAAAGTACATTTTACTTTCCATTCAAAAGTCGGAGAGATAGACAGACAGACAGACAGAGGACGGGACCAGACATTGAGACAGACAGACAGAGAGGCTAGCAAGTAGGCAGACATGCAGACAGTCAAGCTGGCAGGCAGGCAAACAGATAGACAAACAGTCAAACAGACAGACAAACAGATAAAATGAATAGGAAAATGCATTAATTAGAAAATAAAACTAAAGGAATACGCAAACATGCTCATACAAGCGGGGACATTTAAATTTGTATTAAAAAACTCACTGAGTCCCGAAAAAAACGGGCGGTGTACCTATAGGATGAACAAAATATTTTCCATTACAAGACGCCATAAGATTATGTTGGTCGAAATGATCAGCAAGTCAGTGTGAAATAGCAAAGTACTAATCGGCTTAATTTCTCGTGGTGTTTTGGGACACTCGCCAGCAGTCTCGCTAGGCAGCTCAAGCCTTGTCTTCAATGAAGTGGTGTTGGGTTGAAATAGTAGGCTATAATATCAAGCTCGCACGAGTCAATTTCTTTTGGAGCACTAGTAAAATGGTCACGTCAAGACACATTGAGTTTCTATGAGACTCGGAGCTTATGACGTCATCATCCAATTAGCCGCTCGATCCAAACTCGGCTCATGGGCGCCGTGGGCTAAAACCATAAAGTAACAACAACTACTGAAACTACAACAATAACAATATCAAAAGGGCATGTGACTCATATCTATTTCATGACGTGTCACTGTATGTCTTCCTATAAGCAATGTCAAAATTGGGCGAAAAGAAAAGTTGTATGTAGCGAAACCCCGCGTGAGAAATAAAACCCAAACGATACAAAGCAAACTAAAGAGAAGACAGAAAATACACAAAATTTTCGACTTTCGCCTTTTTCGAGTTAAAAAAACAAACAAACAAAAAAACAGAGAAACCAATCGAACAATGAAAGATTTCAACAGGAAATTATGTTACTTATCTGCGAGTTCTTGCTTCGTTAGCAGCACAAAAGCTTGTGCTAGAAAGAAGCAAGACAGCAAATAGAATATAACAGAATGGTAGGACAGAAGAAGACCCTATCAAAAGCTTCCGGCAATCCCCCGCCACTGTGTATAAAATAACGTGAATTAAGATGGTTGGGAAACTACGAAAAAGTTCTATAAATTATCAAATGTCTACAGCCCTGACAACTATTCCATTTCAAACGTTCGATTCCTCCGACAACTTCGAAGCACGACGAGTATCACATTTCTATGCCCCTGTCTTCCCTGTCACCTTCTACAGAGGACGTCATGGAGTACAGTTTCCTCACAATGACTGCATCTCTAAGCTTTCAGGGAACAAGTTGCAAGGACAAAACACGAGATAAAATTAGGTTTCACTGAAAATTTCATTGTTTCACGGTTAAATTTTAATGATGGACAAGAAGACAGTTAGGGGGGTTTTATGCGTTGTATGTTGAACTCTCATTGTTTTATCAGTCTATCTGTCTGTCTATCCATATATCTGTCTTCTGCCTATCTATCTATCTATCTATCTATCTATCTATCTATCTATCTATCTATCTGTCTATCTATCTATCTATTTATCTTTTCTATCTATCTATCTATCTATCTATCTATCTATCTATCTATCTATCTATCTATCTATCTATCTATCTATCTATCTATCTATCTATCTATCTATCTATCTATCTATCTATCTATCTTATCTATCTATCTATATATAGATCTATCTATCTATCTATTTATCTTTTTTATCTATCTATCTATCTATCTGTCTGTTTATCTATCTATCTATCTATCTATCTATCTATCTATCTATCTATCTATCTATCTATCTATCTATCTATCTAACTATCTATCTATCTATCTATCTATCTATCTATCTATCTATCTATCTATCTATCTATCTATCTCTCTATCTTTCTATCTATCTGTCTATCTATTTGTCTATTCCTCGTATTGCAACATCCCTAACAACTTGAGCACCATAAAACTACATTTTTACAAGACGCTGCCTCAGACCTTATAAAACCAAGTTCTACAACCACTCAAAACATCAAATTATCTCCCTTTTGTAAATCTTTCAGGACGAAACAATGCACAGTAAAAACAGATCTGAACGGGAACATAACCAGACTTCCCCCCTAGTACAATACATCTTGCCTCGGTTATAACGTACGTGAAAGGTTTGAATTGGACGCCATGAATACTTCGAATTTAATTTTCCCCGTTTATAGCGAGCAAATTTTTTAACACCAAGGAAACATTTCACGACAATTGAGACGGGTGGAGATAAACACGAATTTCTTTTGAATAGAAGGTGAAAACCGTTTGGAGGTGGAAGAAAGAGAAAAGAGATAAGGAGAACAGGGGACATATTAAAGGGGATTGAGTTGAAAAAAAAATTAGTCTTGGGTGGGTAAGATTAGGAAATGTATTCTGGAAACAGAGAGAGGGGGAGGAGGGAGAATGGGACGGGAGGGAGAGGGGGAGAAAGACACAGTGAAGCGGGAGAGAGGAGGGTAAGAGAGGGAGGGGAGAGACAGGAGAGAGAGGGAGAGAGCTGGTGAGGGAATTATGAGAGAAACGGATGTAGATGTAGTATAATAAGCGATACGGAAAGTAAGTGAGCACTTGAGAGGGAGAGAGAGAGAAGAAAAAGAGAAAAAGAGAAAGAGAGAGACAGAGAGAAAATTCGCATCAACGAGATGTGGGAAGAATGGAAGAGAGGGCAAAACAGAATGATATTGAGAAATGACAACATTAAAATGATAATAAAAAACAAACAATAACAACAGCAACAATAAAAATTGAAAAGAAAAAAATAATGAAGGAAATGCTGGAAGAATGAGAGATGAAAGCAGAAGTTCGAGAGTAAGACAGCCAAACGAAAAGAAGACTACGAAAGGTATACATCGTGTCTCTCGGCTGTGCCCAATTTTATCAAATGTTTGGACGTGTTTCTCGTAAATTGCTGAACGTGTATGTGTGTGTGTGGTAGGGGGAGGCTGGGTGTGAACTGAACAACTGGGGATGGGGCGGGGGGGGGAGAAGAGGATGGGACATGTTGATGCAATGGCAGTGGCGAGCCAATCGGAACTTTGATGTTTTTGGCGTTCAAAAAAGCTGTGTTCTAATGGTGTTGAATTTGCTGTTGCTTTCAACCCCCCCCCCCCCCCTCTCTCTCTCTCTCTCTCTCTCTCTCTTTCTTTATCTCCGTCTCTGCCTGTCTCTCCCCACCCCCCTCTCTCTCTCTCGCACGCGCTCGCCCTCTCTCTCTCTCTCTCTCTCTCTCACATCTTCCTCTGTGTCTCTGTCTTCTTCTCTGTCTATCTGACTGCCTGTTTGTCTGTTTTTCTCTGATTCTCTCTCCCGCTCTCTCTCTCTCACTTTCTCTCTCTCTTATTCTTCCTTAACCAGCCGGTTGTTATCCATCTATCTGTCTATCGATCTATCTCTCTATCTATCTATCTATCTATCTATCTATCTATCTATCTGTCTATCTATCTATCTATCTATTTATCTATCTATCTATCTATCTATCTATCTATCTATCTATCTATCTATCTATCTATCTATCTATCTATCTATCTATCTATCTATCTATCTATCTATCTATCTATCTATCTGTCTGTCTATCTGTCTGTCTGTCTGTCTGTCTGTCTGTCTGTCTGTCTGTCTGTCTGTCTGTCTGTCTGTCTATCTGTCTGTCTATCTATCTATCTATCTATCCCTCTATCCCTCTATCCATCTATCTATCCATCTATCCATCTATCCATCTATCCATCTATCCATCTATCCATCTATCCATCTATCCATCTATCCATCTATCTATCTATCTATCTATCTATCTAATTACATTTTGTCTGCTTGTACACTTCCTGTGTTTAAATTATCACTTCCAGAAACGAACGGCACATTTTACAATAAAACCACAAATGCAAAAATTGAAACTGCGAGTAGAGTTTTTAGATTTAAAGTGAGAAAGTTTTGTTAAATAATCCAGGATAAAATCAGCAACAGGAATTCACGCTATGAAACCGAAATTTTAATCACAGCTCTGAATACTTTTTATTTTAACGCCACTGTATGATTCCATACTGGGCACAGAAATATCTCTATTATTATGATTTAATATATAGAATCATTACATTAATTCTTTCCATGGACTTTTTAAAACGATATTATGACCCTGTGATATCTTTGGGCCAGCTTTCAATTATTTCCTATTCATTTCCTCTACTCTGCCCTTCCCCTCTCCGGCTCCAAATAAAATGAAAAGTCCGCAAAGCTCTGCCCTTTCCACCCTTCCCACATCCTTGATGAGTATTATAGTTGCGTGGCAGCACGCTATACATTGTCAGACCGTCAAATGTCGAGCCCCCTAGGGAGGGTCAATTATTGATAAGATTGTTAATGGGCTGTATGGCTTTGGGTCTGGCGTGAGTCCTCCCCTGTGCCCTAATCTACTTTAAGGGCGGCGAACATAAGATGGCATGTTAAATGACTTTTAATGAAGTGTTTGATTTTCATTTCAACCTCACCCCCCTCCCCAGCCCCCCCAACCCCCCCCCACCCCCATTCCCGCCACTCCAAATTAAAAAAAATCCCTCCGCCTTCGCCTCTCCATGCGCAATTCTGATTGCTTCGCTGTTTGTGACTTGGTGGTTTTTTGCTTTTTTTTTTCATATACGTGATTCAACTTTTAGAGACTTGAATTATTGACACACGCAAATTGATACTTTGTCAGTGCACATTTTTACTGAGTGAATTAATGCGTTGTGTCAAGGGTTATGAACGACTCCTTATAAATTGTGACCCCATCTGGTCGAATTGGTAATTCAGTCGGATTTGGTCATTTGAAGGCACACTTAACGTATTTAGAGATGTTATTCATGAAAACCATTTTGTAAGCAGATGGAACAGATAATGAAGGACTATTATCAACCAAAATCTCAATTTCTAGACCAAGTATTATTAGCTGGATCAGAATGCAATGTTCTCCTTGTAAGCCTTTCGGGTTTTATTTCCAGTTTCAGAAAATGTAACGGAATTTAGTATTTTGCGCTTGTTTTGATTTGGAAATCTCAGCAAAGCACTAAAATACATTTCGGATATTACAATACCACATATTTATTAGCTGTAGCAGTACACTGGCTTTTGGCAGTAGTAGGATCCCAACCAGGAGCCCATATTATTATCACAGCGACGCAGATTTGTGAAGGATTTTTGTAGGATTGGTAGTGTTACAGTACGGGCCGATTCCTACATTAAATTGATGTTGGCACGATATTGTTAACAGCTAGTCTATCTAGGAGCGATATCCTAACCAGTTATTCTAGGTGGGAAAGATGTCGTTGCTACGTGGAGATCTTACTCCAAACCTACTCGTCGGATTTTCGTTTGGTTGCTGTTTGCAATTTAGAAAAAGTCTATGAAATATAATGTGACGAAAAGGATAAGAGCCGCAGCGCAGTGAGTCTGATTTCCCCACGGGGGTTGTGGACCATGTAATTGAACATGGCGCAGTGCACTAGTGAGACTAAAACAAATCTATCTCACCAGTTGATTCAAAGCGACTTCAAATCTGAGTTAAAACTAGAGCAAAAACAAACTTATTGAGAGACTCTAATCTGAAAAGATAATTAATTTAAACACTAAGACAGATGCAACTGAAATTTCTAGGGCACATCTGTCGCCACCGGAACCTCGGACATCTAGCAGTCACAGGGAAGATCGAAGGCAGGAAAAGCAGGGGTAGACAGAGAAAAACTTTCACTGAAAGTCTTAATTCATGGACAACAAATAAACGTCACAACAACGGGGTTGGCTGATGACAGATCCGAGTGGAGAGCCATGATCGCCAATGCCTGTTCCAGACAGGGCAACATGATAGTGAAAACAACTTTGACTCTATGCTCTATTAGTCTAGAAGTCAATATTTTATGCCATTCATTTCTATGGAGTTTTTATTATTATTATTTTTTTAAAGTGTTCTTGCCCACAACATCCGCTCCGCTCAGATATGTTACGGAAACATGTCGTATGACGGAGTAAAACACTCTTTGCCTCTGTATTATTGTCCACTGCATCCGTTCCTCACCGCTATGGAGACTAAGAGTGTTCTACTTCGTGATACGTCATTCTCCCTAAAATAGCGGAGCGGAGCGGATGCAGTAAACAAGATCAGTTATGCAAAAAATAAAAAAATATCATATAAAAACGTTAGAAGGAAATCATTTATGAGCAGTCTTATATATATACTTTAATAAACAAATTAAACACACACTATAACAAAGTAAAGCAAACAAACCTTAGAGAAATTGACGCATGACATATTTTTTAACTGCATAAACTAAAGAAAGTATAACATTTTTGGCAAACGAACTTCACTCAAACCTTTTTTTTTTTTGTTGTTGTTGTTGTTTGTTTGTAACATAAACTGAAAATTATAATTATGCTGTATCTAAATTTAGCAAGTCGGTACCCAAGAAATTCGAGTCTGCAATGGCGCAAATAGGTTCCAATTCAACTCTCAGGTCAAACCTATCATTATAGATAGAATAGAGTAGACTCCCTTTGGAAACCGGAAGTTGGGTATTACCCAGGGCACAAGGGGATAATGACCAAGTGTGGGGATAGAAAATAATGTCCAAATGGGGGTAATGATCGTGGGTGGGATTGCAAAATGTCCACCACTGTGGCTGGCTAGGCTCGGTGACCCTTCGTAAAAACAAACGAATAAAAAAATATTTAAAAAACGATGCAGTGAAAGTGAGCAAACATTTAATTCAGATTTCGCTTTTTTTTTTTAAAATATATTTTGAGAGAGAGAGAGACAGAGGTTCTGTAGGTTTTAAGTACAAGTTCGTCAGATTTTCTGATTCTTTTAAGACACACACACACATAAACAAACATAACATTCAAACACACATAGACAAACGGAGATAAAAAGAAGATAGTGCAAAGAGAAATAATTATGGGCGAAAAGTGGAGATGGATTTGTTGAATACAAGGATACCCATAATGGTATCTTCTTAATTTCGTTTGTAACTCATTAAATGGCAGTATACTTCTTTAATCCCAATCGGGAAATTTGCCTTAGTGTCATTGCAACTCACTTACAGTGCAGCACCGGTCTACGGGTTTGTTTGTTCGTTTGCTTGGGAGGGTAGGGATACGGTTTTTTAAATTTAATTTTTCCCGTTATGAGGCCTGTTCAGCCAGAGGGAAAGAAAGAGAGAGGCGTTTAATTGTTGAATATTTCAGTTCATTGTGTAATGTTATGCTAATGAAGACAACTTTTGACCCAAAATGTCACACTCATAATTTTCGTCTACGCCTTACTCTAACTTCCTCAAAAAATCTGTGTATCCCCAAAGCCAGATAATGGGGCTCTCGGGGAAGATCGTTTTTGCCCTCCACTATTCGCCTCAAGTAGACATGAAAGCTAGATGTGAATCATATTTTACCAAGGTTCCTTGCCATGTTACTTCATGGAGTCATGATACGTTTACGTAAAGATGCGTCAGATGTGTAGCAAGTATACTATTATGCTCTTAGACATTCTGTGAACATGAATTATCTCAAGGGATGATAAAGTGATTCTCATCTTATGTTTCCGGTATACGATGTAGCAATAGTGACATAACAGAAGATATCTTGGTTTCGACCCCACCCGCGGATATTACGTATACTATGCCTCTATTGCCCAGTGACGCGATCTGTCCCTATTTCGGTTAGCCCTGTTCCCTAGATGCCCAGAACACCTTACAAGAAGCTCCTCATTAGGTTAGCCGGTGCTAGTGTTCACGGAGATTGGTAAGGCGGGAGAGTATGTAGGTCACACTTTGGTAGCGTTGAGAGACGTCTCCATGACAAAATACGGTATCTTGCGACTTTAGTTCTTGTTTGTCCTATCTCCATTTTCTGAAAAATTGGAGATTTTTTATGTAGAAAAGGTATAACAAATTAATACACACTTTGACACTTGTTTAAAGTGCCCTGTGGCACTTAACTGGCTGTTTCACAGTTCCGATCTATTTCTAAATCCTTATTAATGTGGCTATGGGGGACGTATTGTAATTACAAAGCCGAAAAGGGAGAATACTCAGTTGTGTTCACCGATGCCAAAGAAGTAGAACAGGACTAAATCCACTGATGATATGCTGTACTGTATCAGATGTGAAAGCCTCATCAAACTTGAACGTTAAGCTCATCCCAAAACTATTAATGCTGGCTACACACGTACAAATGTTTGCGCAAAGTTTGCACCAATAGTGTTTGCACAAACAGCATTTGACGTGTGTAGAGTGTTTGTGCTGAGCTTCAAATGTTTGTGCAAACGTTTGCGAGAAATCAAGTGTGCTTGATTTTATTTGTGCAAACAACGTGTTGGTCAACTTGAGTTTGCTCGTGTGTAGGCAATTTGCACAAACAGAACGTTTTTTCATCTAGATCTATCATAACAGAGGACAACAGTAGTGCTTCCTCGATGGAAGCCATCTTGTAATGTGCGTTTGTTTGTGCAAAATTTGCACAAACATTTGAGTCGTGTGGAGGCGTTTCTAAATCTGTGTTTGTGCAAACTTTGCGCAAACATTTGTACGTGTGTAGCCAGTAGTCTAAAAGTTACGTCCATCCCAAAACTGGCGGACGGGAAAAACAACGGCGTTAATTCTTAAGTCGAATGGGTGTAACTGGTGTCGTCGGCCATAAAATGGGAAAGTCTCAGTCGAGGGGCATTTTTTTTAGTTCCACTTAGATGGAATCGTGGAATTATGCAGGATCGCCGATAAAGCTCCGAGCTTAGGCCTAATGAATCAACTGTAAGGATGGTGGAGTTTGAGTTTGGCTGTAATGGCGAGTCGGCACATTAACGACCAAACTTGGCGCCATTTGATGTTTTTTCGTTATTCGACTCTGGCTTAATTTTCAGCTTTCAAGTTTTTATAACTAAGATCAAATAAAAGTGAAGTTAAAAATCTAATGGGAATGGTGGAATACTGAGTCAAGTCTGTTCTATGTGTGTTTGTGACTCAGGGCCAATGAAAATATGAACACACATCTAGCTATAATGTCTTGTTGAGTCGAATGGTGGAGAGCAAAAACGATCTTCCTCGAGAGTCCCATTATCTGGCTTTGAGGATACGGAGATTTTTAGAAGAAGGTAACGTAAGGCTAAGACGCAAATTATGAGTGTGATATTTTGTTTCTTACGTCGTCTTCATTAGCATATTATTATATAATGAACTGAAAGATTCAATAATTAAACGCCTCTCTCTCTCTCTCTCTCTCGCTCTCTCTTTCTCTCTCCTTCCCTCCCCTAGCTCTTTATTTTTTTCTTTTCTTCCCTCTCTCTCTTCCTTTTCTCTATTTCTTTCTCTCTGTCACCGTCACTCCCCCCCCTCAACATACACACACACACATTCTCTCTTCTTTCTCTCTCTTTGTTTCTCCCACACACACACTCTCTCTCTATCTCTCTCTCTTCCTCTCTCCCTACACACACTCTTTCTCTCTTTCCACCAATTGACTCAAGACAGTTTTGATGCGCCCGAACCAGTGGCACATACTTGTTTCGCTTTCGCTATAGGGCGAGGCCTCTTTTAGCCCCAAAAAGTTTACATCTCTCGCCAAAACCGAGTTAGACAGACTTATTTCGCTTTCGCTAATGGCAGAAGCCTCTTTTAAGGCCAAAGTTCACATCTAACACCAAAACGGAGACTTCAGAAAGACTTGATTCAGTACGTCATTAGCCCAAAGCTCGAGTATGCTAAAGGGACGAGTAACTTTTCCTTCTTTGATCTATACGGCGTTTTGTCATAGATCTCTACGGCCCTCAATGCAAGTGGTTGTGATCGAACGTCGAAATTGCCGCCAAAGCCCACGATCCGCACAGCGAGTTCCGTGCGCATCACTATTTCAATTTCCCATTGTGATGACTCGTCTGTGCAGCTAACGATAGTGAGACTCCCGGGAAAATTGCGTTTGATGTGATTATTCTAGAAAGGCGCCCTATTGTCCTCGATACTGGCGCTGAATGAACGCAGTGTGGAGAAATTTAGCGACATTTGAGCCAAGTCCTGCCAGTCTTTCACTGTAAAAACTATCATTTGTGACCCGATTTCTCAAACCAGTAATTGAATCGCATGGGCCGAGTGAATACAAGCCACTTTTATCGGCCATGTCATTTCTTCCCCCATCTCCAGTCAAAGATCTCACTACCTTAATTCTTGTTCGGCCTATCTCCATTTCTTGAAAAACTGGAGATCTTTTAGTATGTAGAAGAAATATAACCAATGCACACTTTGACACTTGTTTAAAATCGGTTGTGGCACTTGTCAAGTTGTTTCACAATTCCGTTTTATCTAACTCTTGATCATAATACTGAAGCCGCAAACGTTTAACGTAGAATTTCAGTTGTACAAAATGTCGAACTGGAACAAACAAGAACTGATGTCTCGACCTGACGAACTAAACTGTATCCCCTTCCTAACTTATTATCTCAGATCCGCCACCGTAAAAAGATTAGCCTGTCATCATTTCTCTTAGAATTAATCGTTTTAATTGGAAAAGACTATCTCTGAACAAACGGCTTTTACCAAATTATGTTTAAAACAAGAAACCGAACCAGAAATGCTAATGGTTGTCCAGATTTTGTACCACATTCCAAGGATCTGGTCAGTGTTGCCAGCTTGGCGGTTCACTTTGCTGTAATTGGTCGATTATCGCCGTCGCGAGACCACGTAAGCCCCGCCCATACCAGCACTTGGCCAGATTTAGAGGCAAATTAGGCCAAAATTACCAAACGTCTCGAGTCTTATTAATGATCAAAGATGGCTTGCGAAGAGAGGCAGAATGGTCTTTGTGTGTTTGTGTGTTAGTTTGTTCGTTTGAAATCACAGATGCCATATTGTACTATCACAGATGCCATATTGTACTATCACAGATGCCATATTGTACTATCACAGATGCCATATTGTACTATCACAGATGCCATATTGTACTATCACAGATGCCATATTGTACTATCACAGATGCCATATTGTACTATCACAGATGCCATATTGTACTATCACAGATGCCATATTGTACTATCACAGATGCCATATTGTACTATCACAGATGCCATATTGTACTATCACAGATGCCATATTGTACTATCACAGATGCCATATTGTACTATCACAGATGCCATATTGTACTATCACAGATGCCATATTGTACTATCACAGATGCCATATTGTACTATCACAGATGCCATATTGTACTATCACAGATGCCATATTGTACTATCACAGATGCCATATTGTACTATCACAGATGCCATATTGTACTATCACAGATGCCATATTGTACTATCACAGATGCCATATTGTACTATCACAGATGCCATATTGTACTATCACAGATGCCATATTGTACTATCTTTAGCTCTATATGTCAGGAGGTTTCGCTGCTCTTGACATTTACGCCTGACTTTTCTTGTTTTTATTTTTCATGTTCTTATTTCTGTGTGTTTTTTGTGGTTGGGATTTTTTTTTTTATATATATAATCTTGCCCGGGCAGCGACCTTGTTTGTTTGGCCTGTTTTTCTCGACTTTCAACTGCCAAGGTACCGTTAACGTGCGCCGAGTGCACTCCGAGGTTTTCGGCCTCAGCCGTTTTGTCCTTTCTGAAAGAGGCAAAGATCTACAATTTTGAGTTTAAAGCGTTTATACACATTTACAAAATTCTTTTTCAGATTTAAACAAAACAATTTCTGAGAATTTTACCAATGTGAAAAAAAATGTTTCTATTCAATTCTTCTGCGAAATTTATATTGGTGAGGCCCTGAAAACCTAACGTAAATTAAAGTATCCAACTAGACCGTGAAAGGTGCAGCGTGGTCGTTTTCGTACCCACACGCCGAAAAACTCAAAGTCAGGTGGTACACTACATTTTCTTGAAAGTTATTGCCTTGTCTTCACCACCCAATTAGTCGACTGGTGTGTGCCCCGGACTTTAAAGGCTCAAAAATAATTAGAATTCCCTGTGAGTTCCGAGAAATCGTTTGAAAGATATGTTGCGTAGTGGAAAACGACCTTGCGCTATTTCATTAGTCATCGATCGATTCGGCACAATTTTACTTTTTCTCAATCAATCTTAGTGAGTACTAACGTCGCGCTGATCTAGCCCGGTTTATCTCCGTTTTCGTGTGAGTATGAAATGTGGTCTATGCAGTTAAACGGGACAGAGACGTGAGAGAGAGAGAAATGCAGATGGACAGACAGTGGCAGAACACACACATACATAAACATACAGACACAGAGATAGAGATAGAGAGAGACAGACTCAGAGAGAGAGAGAGAGAAAGATAACTAAAAAGGAATGTAGGCTATTCAGATAACTTTGCACATTTAATGCATTACTAAAGTGTATACTTTTCGCCTTCCCGCAGCAGAACAAATAAACTACTTAAAGTTAGTTGCAACTCTTTTGAACTACGTTGTCATCAGTGTCTACCCCAGACCGGCCATCAGATGGAGCACATGAGATGACTCTAATGATTACATTATTCTGTCGACACCTGTCACCAACATCTATCCACATCTGTCTACATCTGTACACAACTGTCAACACTTGGACACACCTGTCCACATCTATACACATCTGTACACATATGCCCATATCATCTGAAGTATAATATTTTGGATGTGTCTTAACTGACATAATATTAATAATTTAAAGTGTATAATATAGATTGTATGACACTTTGTATTGCATAACAGCAACAAAAATAATAACAACAACAACGACAACATAAAGTAGGAAAGTAATGTGTCTACGATTCCTAACCATAACAAAAAAAAAAAACCCCAGATCGATTCTCGTTTGACCCCAGGGCACCAGGTAATGACCACGTAAAGCTGGGAACGGGAAGTGACCAAAGACGGAGATAAGACCTTTAGTAACTTTCCGAGAGTTGGTTCTGGGACTAATTGCTGACATGGCCCTCGAGGCCACGAGACAGTCTCGCGCTAGCCTCGGTTACGATGTGGATATTGTTGTTAGGCAAATGAATGTAGACTTGTGTTTCTGGAGAAAGGAGGGTGATGGTGGGAGAATGGAGAAAAAAAAAGATGGGGAAAGGAGTAAGACGAGATGAGTGAAAAAAAAAATAAGCCGTGAGGAGAGAGAGACAGAGAGAGATAGAGAGAGAGAGAGAGAGAAAATGTGAACGACGACTAAGAGAAAGACAGACAGACAGACAGACAGACAAACGGACAGTAATCCCGTAAGAAAAAGGGAAAGAGAGGGATTAACGAAGATATGGAGAGAATCAGGAGACGGAGATAAGTACAAAGAGGAGGTGATAGGGAGGGGGGGAGGGGGGGAGAAGGAGAGAGAGAGTAGAAAGACAAAGAAAGTGAGAGAGAGAGAGAGAAAGTGAGAGAGAAAGAGAGAGTGAGAGCTAGAGACAGAGAGAGAGAGAGAGATGAGAGTGAGAGAGAATGAGAGTGAGAGAGAGAGAGAGAGCGTGAGAGAGAGAGGGTGAGAGAGAGAGGGTGAGAGAGAGAGGGTGAGAGAGAGAGGGTGAGAGAGAGAGGGTGAGAGAGAGAGGGTGAGAGAGAGAGGGTGAGAGAGAGCGTGAGAGAGAGAGGGTGAGAGAGAGAGCGTGAGAGAGAGAGGGTGAGAGAGAGAGCGTGAGAGAGAGAGGGTGAGAGAGAGAGGGAGAGAAAGAGCAAAAATGTTTGTACCATCATCATCACTGATGCCATTTGCTTATTTATTTTCACCATTACGAACACAGGAATTTTTTTACAATGCTCGCCAATGTCTCATCCAAACGCTATACAAAACAACAATAGGGAATCCAGCACGACCTTTATATATACGAAACAAACCCTGAAATATCAAGGAATTCCTCTGTGTTTGTGTGTGGCCCCACGTCTAACCTTAGGTGTCAATTATCTCCGCTGGTGGGGGGCGATAACTGGATTGTTTGGTCTGTAGACAGCACACAGGGTCTGGTGTTGATAGACATAACAATTGCGCGGGGGGGGGGGGGGGGGGGAGTGATGGATGGAAATAACAAAGTAGATGAATGAAAGAATGGATGAATTTCGCGAAGATTTCAAGAAGACAATGCAGAGATTAAAGGAGAGGGAGAGAGAGAGTGAGGGAATTAGCCAAAAGCATTACGTCAATTCGACGTAGATTGCAGTAGGATTACTGTAAGGATTGGTTACCTAAATCGATTACAGTAGGATTACTGTAGTGGTTTGGTTACCGAAATCGAATTGACGACGTCGTAACCAGCAGATCTACATAGGAACGATGTCATTGCAATGTACAAAACTGATGTCAGTCGTGCACATTGCATTTCTACCGGCTGACGGCTGAGATAGAGTGAGGGAGACAGAAAGAAACAGAAAGAGAGAAGGTCGATTGAAAAACGCAGGGTGAATTGAATAGGTGACAAAAATAGTTTGGAGGGGGGGGGGTGAAGGTGGGAGGGTGACAGCTAGTTGAGGAAAAAGGGAAGGAAAGATAGGAGAAAAAGAAAGAAGACAAACTGAGTGATGGAGTAAGGAACAGGGATAAGTAAGGAAATGATAGAAAGAGAGTGAGGTGAACCGGCGGGGAGTGAGAAGCGGAGAGAGAATGAGACAGACAGACACCAAGAGAGGGAAAGTGTGTGTGGGGGGGGGGGAAGAAAGAAGAGATACAGAGCGTGTGTGAGAGAGAGAGAGAGAAAGGAGAGAGAAAGAGTGTTTAGGAGGAGAGAGAACTAGTGAAAGAAAGAAAGAGAGGGAAAAAAGGAAGAGAGAGATAAAGAGGGAAAGAAAGAAGAAGGGAGAAAGAGAAAAAAAAAAAGAAAGAGAGAGAAATAAAGAGATGAAAATTTTAACAACCACAACGAATGCATGAATGAGTATAGGAGTGAGAGTGATAGGACAAGCAAGTCAGCAGGGAATGTGTGACAGAAACAAATGGCAAACACGAATGAAAGAATGAATGAGAGCAGGTGGACGAATGACAGTAATAAAATTGTACAGATGGCTACAGCCTGGTTACTGGACCATAGATTGAATGCACTAGAATGTAGCCAAGCAATGGAATAATTTAACACTTTGAAGCGTTTGAGAAAGAGGGAGTAAATTGAAAAGGGCACTGGAAACATTGACGAAATAAATTCTAGAACACGAAGGAAGAAAATTAGAGAGGGGGAGAAATAATGAGGGAGAGAGGGAGAGAGAGAGAGAGAGAGAGAGAAAGTGAGAGAGGGAGAGAGAAAGAGAAAGAGAAGGAAAGGGAGATCGAAAGAGAAAGAGAGAGAATAAGAGATGAGAGCAAGAGAGAGAAAGAGAAGGGAAAGGAGAGGGAAAGAGATGGAGACAAAGAGAGAGAAGGAAAGGAAGAGCGAAAGAGAGAGAGAGAGAGAAAGAAGAGAGAGAGAGAGAGAAAAAGAGAGAGAGAGAGAGAGAGAGAGAGAGAAAGAGAGAGAGAGAGAGAGGGACAAAGAGAGAATACGGAGATCTGGAAAAGAATGAGAATTTGAAAACTTCGTTCATTTTTCGTGCTTCGAAATTGCTTCGCGTATTATTATTACCGTAAAGATTCTTGATTTTTCACTTGCAAACACAGAAGTTTTAATATTTGGATTTTTTCTTTTTTTTCCGGGGGGGGGGGCGGGGGGGGGGGGGAAGGGAGGCAGGGTATCGAAGGCGGGGAAGGGGGGGGGGCGCTGTTTTTGCGTGGCCAGGAAAATTGGGCGAGTCATTTGTTTGTTGTATGATATTAATTTCTGTGAGGGGAAATAATAATATAATTATAGTAGTCTTTTCTCTCAATGAAATGCAACATATTAATAATTAAAAAAAAAAAAACCCACCCCAGGATGACATAAAAGGAGGAAGATAAGTAGAGGAATGGAATGAGTAAGTAGATAAATGATTGAGTGAATGGATGGAGTCGTAAATAATTGATAATTTAATAAACGATGAATAACTACATTAATGACATTGAAAGAATGAATGGGGGAATGAATAGATGCATGGCTGAATGAATGAATGACTGAATCAATGGATGAGTGAATTGATGAAAGACTGAAATAATAGATGAATGAATGAACGGATGAATGAGTAGGTGATTGACTGAATGAATGGATGAATGAATAACTACATTAATTAATCAACCGATTAATTAAATAATTCATAACTAAAGAATAAATAGATAAATAAATGGAGAAAAAAATAAATAAACAAGTAAACCAGAACAAAGATTATAATTAACTACAGTGCTGTAAAACACCTGGCCGTAGAATGTCATTATTTTTAAATCTTGTATTTCTTTTCCTTGCTAAGTCTTGGTAAAATGAACATAGTGAAAAAGGAAAGAAAAATGGTTTTATAATTGTTAGTCTCGGACAGATAATTATAATGAGTTCACAAATTGATGAGAGACGAAAAATGGCCAAAAGCCGACAATTACATCGAGAGCACAAGACGAAAAAAAAAAAAAACAATTCCTGTAAAACAATGGTTCTTAACGTGGCCGATTTACCCCCCCCCCCCCCCACAGGGCGATTTTGATTCCCAGGAGCGGGAGGGGGGGGGGGCAAAAACGAAGAATAGAGCGACGACACAGAGCGGCGGAAAAAATGAAGGAGGGTCCACGGTTTGGGCAGCCACTAATTAGTTCAACTGCTGGCATAGATGGGTTATATGAACAGACAAGTTCTTCGTTTGATAAAGAATGCTTTAATTTGTAGAGAATAATGAACGGGCGCGCCAGTGAGGGTTTGAAAAACTTAATAATCTTAATGTGGTGTGTAATATCTTCACCAATTTTACCAAGAATTCCCAAATTCTGTGACTTTAACCTTGCTCTTAGTCTTAAGTGAGACAAACATTGCATTTCGTACTCGTCAGTTGATATGAGTTGTTTGAGCTTTACTCATGGCCCAGTTGTTTGCCTCACCTTCTTCACTCACCACTCTGTTTGATGGCTGATCTACATTCAGTTAGCTGGGTTTTCCCCAAAATCCTGTTTTGAACTATTTGTCTTCTTGTGAAATATATATTATCTGTTGGGTTTGAGCAGGGGTCTTTGAGGGAAAAGGCGGGGGGGGGGGGGGGCAGGATGGCGGGGAGATGACAGAAAACTTGGAGCCAAAGGGGCTGATTGCCCGAAACAGGCTGAGAACCACTCCTGCTACCGCTGTAAAAGCTTTTTAGTGAAAGTGGTTGGTGGCCTCAAGATGAGACACTGAAGACTGGAATTAAGCGAATGGTGCTCTGCTTTGCTGAGAAGCATAATAATTATACTTGAAAGACGGGATTGCTTCACTTTAAAATGATCGCTCCATAATAATTATGAGACTGTTTTAGAAACCTTTAATTGTGATAATGATGATGGTGTGTTAAATACCCTCCCACCCCCACCCCCTTTCATTCCGGCCATACTACTACCCTGCCCACAGTTCCATCATGCTCGTAATATGTCACTACCACCCCCACTCCCAACCTTCCACCCCTAAACAACTTCAGGATCACCCCACCCAACTCACGGTTTCATAATTGAAATTAATAGACTAAAATTTATCCATATCATCCCCCCCTCCCCCCCCCCCTCCACCCCACACCACAGCAACAACAAAATTTATTATTCATTATTGAATATGTATTATTATTAATAAAATTAATATTCAAATATTATTTGTGTTGTGAGTTGTGAACTGTTGTGAGTTGTGAATTGCGCCTAACAGGCTGCGTTACAATTTGCTCTGAGATAGAGAGAGGTAGAGAGAGAGAGAGAGTGAGAGAGACAAGGAGAGAGAAAGAAGCAGTGCAGTGTGTTGAGGGGTTCGCCGGCGCTCCATTCTGCTCTGTGGTTTGTTGTTTCTGTAAAGCGCATAGAGCATTTTAAATGGCTATGCGCTATATAAATGCTATCCATTATTATTATTATTATTATTATTATTATTATTATTATTATTATTATTATTATTATTATTTGTCACCCACCCACCACCCATCCCTACGGTTCCATACACCACTCTGATAATGCTTGTCTCCTCCCCCCCCCCCCCCCCCTCGCCATACCACCACCTCCAAGTTTTCTTCCCCCCACGATTTCATGAACAATAAATTATTGATAGTGTACTACTTTAAAATACCCTGCTCAGGAAATCGGCACAGACATTTTCTCTGCCTTTTACGTAGTGAATCCTGAATCGATAAGACTGTAAAAATAAACTCCATCGTAATAACTTTGGACTGTCAAACTTGGCAGAGTTCAAAAACTCTAATGACCGATGGTCAGTTTGGAGCACAAACTCCTTTCCATACAAATACAAAGTAAACTTTTTTACAGCCCAAACAATAGCTAAACATTCGCGCTCTGAGACCGAATATTTTGTCTCACGAGGCAATAGCTTACGACTAGCATATGCCACAGGGTACAACTTTCCCTCGTGTTCCTGCATAAGACTAGCGCCTAATCCGCGATCTGATGCATCAGTTGCTAAGACAAACTCTTTGGAAAAATCTGGCAAACATAACACGGGTTTGGAGATAATGACATTCTTCAAAGAGGTGTACGCTTTCTCCTGCGTTTCATCCCACTGAACTATATTGGGCTGACCCTTTCTAAGTAAATCAGACGATGGTGATGCAATCGCTGAAAAGTTAGGAATAAATTCATGGTAATATCCCACTAATCCTAAGAATGCTTTCACTTCCTTCTTAGTGGTGGGTCTGGGTGCGTCTGGTACCTTACATACATTCTCTTCTAACAGGCCAATCATACCTTCTCCCACTAAGTGTTCAACAAAGTCTACTTTAGACGTTCCAATCAGACACTTCGATGGTCTTGCAGTTAATCCAGCTTGGTCCATCCTCTGCAGTAAGTCCTTGAGAGTCTTCACATGCTCGTCGAATGTCTCTGTATGAATCAGCAGGTCGTCCACATATGCTGTCACATTGTTCATTCCACGGATCAATGGCTTTACGATCCTGTTCAGCGTGGCTCCTGAGTTCATCATCCCAAAAGGCATCCGAGTGAATTCATAATGTTCGCCCATGGTGACGAACGCCGTCTTGGGAATGTCTTGCTCTCGAACTTTCACTTGCCAGTATCCCTTGCTCAGGTCAATCCGAGAGAATAATTTTCCTCTCGAGAGACTCTGAAACACTTCTAATGGCGCTGCTGTCGGATGAGGGTCGAATACTGTGATCTTGTTTAACCTCCTGTAGTCGATGCAGACTCGGTTGGATCCGTCCTTCTTCTTGACGACAACAATAGGTGAAGCATAAGCTGATGAGCTCCCTCGAATGATGCCCAGCCGTCCCATGGTGCTAAGCTCCTCCTTCAATGAGTCGCGCATAGCGTAGGGCACCGGGTATGGTCGTTGACGAACTGGTACTTCTGTCGTCAGGTCGATGCGATGTTCACCCAACTGGCAGTATCCAGGGAGATTGGTGAAGACGTGCTGGTAATTCTTCACCACATCGCAGAGTTCTTGACGTTGTTCCGATGTCAGTTGCGTTCCATACTGGACATCTCTGTAGCTTTCCTTCTGGTCCCAGCTTCCTAGGTCGGCAAGGTCCTCCGTCGTTCCACCGTTGTCGCCTTCCAGGTCGCAGTCCTCGATGATTGTCATGCCAGCTGACTCCACGGGTTGACTCTTGTCCATCATGTCGTCCTCTGCCAGTACAGTCTCAGCACTATCACCGCCGCCGTCCTTTATGGCGTTGACATGTCCAGGCGTGATATCTCTCCTACTGTTGTCCATCCCACACATCTCGGTCACAATAGGTCTCGGTTCCATTGCCACTGCTGCTGCTTTTGACGTCCTTGGAATGTATCTCTTGAGGAGGTTGGCGTGCAATGTCTTTTCTTTTGCACCCATCTTGACTCTATAGTCGTTAACACCGACAACTGAGACTACCTTATATGGTCCCTTCCATTGGACTAGGAGCTTGTTAGTGTTCGTCGGCAGTAGCACCAACACTTCATCTCCGGGGCGGAACTTCCTCTCTCGCGCCTTCCGGTCGTAGTAGGTCTTCTGTCTACCTTGAGCCTTGGAGAGTTCTTCCGTCGCTAACTTCCATGTGTCCTCCAGCCTCTCACGTAGTTCCATGACGTACTGGTAACTGGTCTTCGTTTCCGGCTCCTCTATGTCCTTGGTCCATAGTTGTCGTAAGATGTGCATGGGTCCTCTCACAGCTCTCCCACACAGCAATTCGAATGGGGCAAACTTGGTCGACTCTTGGGGAACTTCACGATATGCGAAGAGCAGCGGGTTGATGTATCTGTGCCACTGCTTGGGTTGCTCTGCGCACAGTCGTCTCAATGTTTTCTTCAGCGTGCCGTTGAATCGCTCCACCAACCCGTTGCACATAGGGTGGTAGACTGTAGTGGTCGACTGTCGAATTCCCAGTAGTCTATTCGTTTCCTTCATGACATCTGACAAAAACTGGGTCCCTTGGTCTGACAAGATCTCTTCGGGCACACCCAAACGGCTGTCGATGTTCACTAAGGCTTCTGCGACCGTTTCTGCGTCGATCTTCTTCAAGGGTGTGGCTTCAGGGTAGCGAGTAGCGTAGTCTATGTACACCAGGATATACCGATGTCCACCTTCACTTGGGGGGTCGATAGGTCCTACTAAGTCCACGGCCACTCGCCTAAATGGTACGTCCACTACTGGCATACTCTGCAGGTGCACCTTTGGTGTCGCTCCTTTGTTCACTGTCCTCTGGCAGATGTCGCATGAGCGGCAGTATCTCGTGACGTCACCTTCAATTCCAGGCCAATAAAAATTGCTCATAACTCTGTCTTTGGTTTTCTTCACGCCGAGGTGTCCTCCGACGATCGAGTCGTGGGCTACACTCAGTACATACTCTCTCAATTTCTCGGGTAGTACCACTTGCCTCATAACCGTCGCCTGTCTCAGGTCCTTGTAGATCCGGTACAGTACTCCTCCATGTTTCTCAAAATGAACAGATTTATTGCCTCTATTAGTTGGGATCTTCTTCTGCTCTAACTTCCTAATGACTTCGTCTTCTTCTTGGAGTCGGATAAGTTTCTCTCTATCCACTCCCGCGTGCCGTTCTGCCCTCGGCACCTTCAGCGACGTAGACCGGTCCTTCCTCTTCTCCTGGGCCCTCGTGGTCACCGCTCCTACCATCACCTCAGTATCAGGGTCGTACGGATCCTTCGCTCCGTCCACGTTCCCGACTACTAGGTCGCAGATGGTCTCCGGGAGACACAGCGCCGTCACTTTGCCCGTCAGGTAAGGCGTCTTCACGTCGATAACGGCTTCCTCCGCCGCTAGCAAGGAGTTATCGATCATCGCGATAAGTTTCTTCCCACCGGTGAGCTGTCCGTCGTCCACCAGTGATCGCCGCACCACTACACCTTCACAGCCGGTATCTCTTAGGACATCTACCGCTCGATTTCCAATCAAGCCCTTCATCACTGGTAACTTCAGTTTCTCCACGGTCCTTCCGTCACTGCATCCTCCGCAAGTAACAGGCACCGCTAACTGTAGCTTCCCGTCCTTCATTACCGCCTGAACGTTGATGCTGGTGTCAGCCGTCGTCACATCTTGTCTTGACGACTCGTCCGCCGCTATAACTACGGCCGCCGCCGCCTTGTTCGGCTTGCCTCGTCCCATATCCTTCTGGGCTGGACACATCCTCCGAACGTGGCCTGGCTTTCCACAAAGGTAACATTTCAACTCACCTTTGTCGTTTAACTTTGCACGACACTCCGTCGCCTTGTGTCCCGGCCTCTGTCACCTATAACAGACCTGTGTGCTTCTGTCTCCGTTGGGCCTCTGTCGCACTGGCCGGCTCTGCAGTCTGGCGCTCCCGCTGAGCGTCCGGTTCCTCGCTACCAGGTACGCCTCCGCTGAATCTGCGATGTCCTGTAGCGTCTTTGGTTTCCTCTCCCTCACATGGGTTGCAAGGTCTGGTGGGCAAGAATCCATGAATTGCTCTCTGACGAACAGGTCTCTCACTCCTTCATAGGTCTCCTCCGTCTTCGACAGCTTTATCCACCTCTCTAGATAGGTCTTGATCCTGGTCAAAAACATTCCAACATCTTCTCCATCTTCAGGCTTACCTTGTCTGAACATGAGTCTGTATCCGTCCTCTGACAGGTTGTACCTCTTCTGCAACGCTTCCTTGACCTTGTCGTAGTCCTTGGCTTCGTCGATCGGTAGTCTGCAGAAGCACTCCAAAGCTCTCCCGGTCAGCAGGGCAGACAGTGATGTCGTCCAGGTGGATCTGGGCCATTCAGCTGTCTCGGCAAACCTCTCAAACCGCAGCAACCAGCTATCCAGATCGTCCTTCTTATCCTGAAATGCAGGTAGCTTGGGTCTCTTAGAACTGGCGTGGTCGTCGGTCTTCTGCGCTGAGTCGTTGCCTCCACGTTGCTGGCGGATCTTCTCCATCTCCAACTCGTGGTTCATCTCCTTCTCCCGAGCCTGTCGTTCAGCCTCCTTCTCCTGTCGTTGAGCCTCCAGCTGTCTTTCTCTTTCTAGGCCTTCACGGAGGTAGTCCGTCTCTCCTGCCCAGTGAGCTCCATAGCGTCCGCTTCCTGGCTAAGCCTTCCAATAACCTCCGACATGTTGTAGATAGCTTGTCGATGATATTCTACAATAAACTATGTAAATAAATCTAGTAATTTTGATCTGGTCCGCTCGAATATGGTCGGATCCCGGACGAGCCCCCAAATATGTAACAGCTGAGGTTGTTCTAGCACGTTATAGTAGGGGGGAGTTAGTTGATATAACTACAACCCTTTAGAAAACGAAACTATTACAGCTGTAAAATAAATAAACACGAGATCCGACGATAGATTAAATAATACTAAAGTTTAATAACTATATAGTGAACAATAAATTACCAGGAAGACACCAGCGAAACTAAATATCTACGCCACACAAAAGGAAACTCACTTACTCACCGACCAACCACTCACACAGGTCTATATATATAAACATTCCTACAGAAAGTTCCCGAAATAAACGTTACCTTTGCCCTCGCACAAACTAACCAATCACGCATCAATACGTCATCAGGTTACATCACTCAAGGCCAAATCTGGCGTAAACATCCTTATCCACAGTGTTATCGAATGTTCGGGAACATACTAATATTTACTGAACCAGTCAAAACACCTGACAACAAGCGAGCGAGGAAAAAAACTACTCACTAGAAAAGAAGGTCAGGTCACGGAGTACAGTACACTCTGGCGGTTGTCAAGAAGAAATAAACACATGCTCACCAGTGTAACAAGAAAACGGGGGAGGGCAAGGGATAGCTTGCAGATGCTACACTTCACTCCAACCATGTTTAATGCCCTTTCCACCGTTTTCCACGTTTCTCTGAAGTATTTCTTCATCTGTCGGCGGATGGTTAGGAGAAGCTTCTGGTAGAGTCTCCTTCTGTCCTGTCATTCTGTTATATGTGAGTGTGCATGAGAAAACCCACAATATGTCGACAGAGCTGATTTTGAGAAAAACGGCTTTGAAGTGAAAATATGGGTCCGACAAAAACTTCCAACTTGGCTGTTGTTTAGGGGACCGTGGCATGTTACAGGGTAAACTGTGGACGAGCAGTGAACACTACTCACTATGATCTCTATAACGGCTTAGTTATCAGACTACGGTCTCCTAACAAGATCCAAAAACTTCCGACTTGGCTGTTGTTTAGGGGACCGTGGCACGTTACAGGGTAAACTGTAGATGAGCAGTGAACACTACTCACTATGATCTCTATAACGGCTTAGTTATCAGACTACGGTCTCCTAACAACAATCACTTCAATATTAATGGGTCAATTAGCTATTGCCACTTATAGGATTAAATGCCGTTTTCTCAAAATCTTGTTTTAGGGGGGGGGGGGGTCACTGACTTCAATTTATTACTATTCTATCATCTGGCTTTTTCCTAGCACAATGTGATCGTTATCGTGTCGGTGTGCTTTGTCCAAACCCATCTCAAACTTCATACACATCCTCTTCGTCACTTAGTCTTCCGCGTCCGTTTTCTCTCCATTTCCTTTCTTGTCACACATTCACTTTCATCCCAGATGTCATCAACATTTTCATTTATTTCATTTTCGATAGTTGTCTCTTTTTTTTTTCTTAAGATCTTTCTTCACTATTATCCAACAGGCTCAGGGTTTTATTTTCTCCAAGTGTTTTTATTATTATTATTATTATTATTCTCCGTTCTGCGTCGAACTCATTCCAAAAATAATAATAATAATAAAACACATTAAAGTTAAGAAATTCAAAGTTAGAAATGTACAAACAAAAAAATTTTAAAATTTCATCACCGATGAGATTAGCGACTGGTTATATTGATTTTTAAGATCATATTTAATACAGTCGCACGAGAGATAAGAAGAAAAAACTATTGTCTTCAGGAATTACATTTGATTAAATTTGAACAGGAATTTTAAAAAGAGTTGCCCAAACATAACCATATAAAATATAACACAGTCTAATAAGATACAGTGGTTCGGGCTAGAATACCCATACATTACTAATTATTCCTAAAGACTATAACGTCTTCAGGTATTCAATTTGATTAAATTTCTGAAAGAAGTTTCAAACGTTATTATGAATTTGAAAAAAAAGCCTAAAGCCGTGTTTTCATGTACACGGAAACGGAAACTTTATAAATACATCAAATAATAATAAAGAAAATGTGTTTCCTTGTGTACGGAAATAGCGATTGCGGACTCATGAAAACACTCACTGTATTCCACTAGCTGAAGGGTTTTTTGACGTTTCCTTTGCCGTTTCGGTGCACATGAAAACACAGGTTTAATAAGTTAAATGTTTTATGACAACACTGACCAAGTCCGATTTAATTACTGACAAGAGTGGACGCGTCACGTTTAATTACCGAACAATACTTATTGCCAAACATAACTCAATGGTTTGATAATATTTCATTGGCTACTATTTTGTTTCTATCCTCTCCAGATGGCTCGTGTACTGAAGGCACGTGGTCTGACGTCCCTGTTTGAAGCTGACAACATCACGGTCTATCTGCCCAATAGCGAGGGGTTTTTCCGGTTTGATGCAGCCGCCTACGGTATAGGAGATCAGGATACAGAAAAGTGGGAGGAGCTTCTCATATACGCCTCACGTAAGTCTCGCTTTCTCATTGGGTAATAAAGAACAGGTGTAGCTATTTACGGCATGCCCATAAAGTTTGACTTTATTACTTGTTCCATTCTCACTCACTCACGCTCTCAATCTATCTATCTATCTATCTATCTATCTATCTATCTATCTATCTATCTATCTATCTATCTATCTATCTATCTATCTATCTATCTATCTATCTATCTATCTATCTATCTATCTATCTATCTATCTGTATGTCTGTCTGTCTCTCTGTCGATCTATCTATCTATCTATCTATCTATCTATCTATCTATCTATCTATCTATCTATTTATCTATCTATCTATCTATCTATCTATCTATCTATCTGTCTGTCTGTCTGTCTGTCTGTCTGTCTGTACGTCTGTCTGTCTGTCTCTCTATATATCTATCCATCCACCATCTATCTATCTATCTATCTATCTATCTATCTATCTATCTATCTATCTATCTATCTATCTATCTATCTATCTATCTGTCTATCTATCTATCTATCTATCTATCTATCTATCTATCTATCTATCTATCTATCTATCTATCTATCTATCTATCCTGCAGAGGTGGGCAGGTTCACACTGTCCTACCTACCGAAGGACGGCAAGATTTCCTCCCGGCTCCACCCCGTCCTGTCGCTGTATGTCAACACTTTCTACACGCCTAGAGGACAGGTGAGTCATCTGGCTTGAATCGGGTAGAGGTATGGAAGGGCGGGGGGGGGGGGGGAGGGTGTAAGGGGAGGAGATGGGGTGGAGAAAAAAGAAAAGACATTTCTGTCATTGCAGGAGCACTGAATGTTCAAAGTGGGGTATTTCACCAGTAGAATTCTTATTATACTAGGAGATGGAATGTACAGTGAAGGAACATTTATGGTAATAACACGCGATCTTAGCTCTTGCTTGTTCTATCTCCATTTTCTGAAAAACTGGAGATCTTTAAGTATGTAGAAGTCGTATAACAAATGCACACTTTGTCACTTGTTTAAAATGCTTTGTGGCACTTATCAAGATGTTTCACAGTTCCGATTTATTCCAACTCCTTATCATAATAAATAAAGCCGCAAACGTTTAACGTCGAATTTCTCAGTTGTGCAAAAAGTGGAATTGGAACAATCAAGAACTGAGGTCGAGAAATGAGAAGAATGATGATGAAGGAGATAATAACAATAATAGGCTAATAATACAGAAATCATAATTGTAATAGATTAAATTATAAAATAAATACATTATAGAAATAAGAATATGAAAAACGCAGTCGGAAATGAATTATAATACTTATGGAAATGAATTTGGGAACAGAGATTTTTTGGGTAACATTTGGAATGAGAAATAAATGCAAGCAGAAAATGAAAGCTAAAAGGGAAACAACGGTAGGAGTGAAAGAGATCGAGAACGAGAGGAAGAGAGAAAGAAGAAAGATAGAGAAAAGAAGGACAGACAGACAGGCAGAGAGAAAGAGCAGTGAGCGAGAAAGATTTAGAAGAAAGAGAGAGAGAGGAACAAAGAGAGAGTAAGAGGGAGAGAGAGACACAAAGAAAGAGAGAAGGAGAAAGAAAGATGCAGAGGGAGAGACAGACAGAGAGAGACACCCAGAGAGACAGACACACTGACAGACAGAGAGAGGGAGAAAGAGAGATGTAACGATGAAGGAAGACAGAACAAAATGTAAGTTTAACCAGAGGTACACGAGTGAGCGCGTTCTGTCGTTAGAGCTCACGACAGGACGGCGTTGGTCAGTGATTGGGAGTCAGAATGTGTTGTGTTCTGGACGTGAGGCAAACCAGGAAGCGAGACAGGCTGGTTTTTGCGTGAGTGTCTGTGGGTGGGGCAGTTGGTGGTGGATGGAAAAGGGTAAGAAATAACAAGGGATAGAGAGACGGGAGATATAAAGACGAGAGAAGGAAAGGAGAAATCAGATTGGGGGTATTAATTATCTTTGAGAATCTTGTCTTGTGGTTAGAATGGTGTGGGGTGGAGAAATGATAAGAAAAGGATATGGGAAAGGGGGTGGCGGGGGGGGGGGGAGAAGTATCGGCGGGGGGAGACGGGCGAAGAAGGACGGGGATTGGGGGCGGGGGGGATAAGAGAGAAAAAAAAAGAGAAAGAAAGGAGAGGGGACAGGGAGGGACGAGCAGAGAGGGAGAGAAGGGAAGAGAGAGGAAAGAGGGGAAAGAGAGGAGAGAAAAGAGAGAGAAGGGAAGACAGAGGAAAGAGGGGAAAGAGAGGAGAGAAAAGAGAGAGAAGGGAAGAGAGAGGAAAGAGGGGAAAGAGAGGAGAGAAAAGAGAGAGAAGGGAAGAGAGAGGAAAGAGAGAGAAGGGAAGAGAGAGGAAAGAGAGAGAAGGGAAGAGAGAGGAAAGAGAGAGAAGGGAAGAGAGAGGAAAGAGAGAGAAGGGAAGAGAGAGGAAAGAGAGAGAAGGGAAGAGAGAGGAAAGAGAGAGAAGGGAAGAGAGAGGAAAGAGGGGAAAGAGAGGAGAGAAAAGAGAGAGGGAGAGAGAGAGGAAAAGAGAGAAAAAGGATGGAGGCAAAGAGTTTCAGAGAGAGATAGAGAGAAAAAGGAGAGAGGGCAAAGAGATTCAGCGAGAGAGAGAGAGAGAGAGAGAAAGAGAGAAAAAGGAGAGAGGGCAAAGAGATTAAGAGATTGAGAGAGAGAGAGAGAAAGAGAGAAAAAGGAGAGAGGGCAAAGAGATTCAGCGAGAGAGAGAGAGAGAAAGAAAGAGAGAAAAAGGAGAGAGGGCAAAGAGATTCAGCGAGAGAGAGAGAGAGAGAGAGAGAGAAAGAGAGAAAAAGGAGAGAGGGCAAAGAGATTCAGAGATTGAGAGAGAGAGAGAGAGAAAGAGAGAAAAAGGAGAGAGGGCAAAGAGATTCAGAGAAAGAGAGAGATTGAGAGAGAAAGAGAGAGATAGAGAAAAAAGAGAGACAGACAGACAGAAAGGGGAGGGGGGGGTGGAGCATTCGCTATTCTGATTAAGACTAGCAATAATGTCTTTAAAGAAAAACGGGAAAACATGTGGCGGGGGAAGGGGGGGGGTGGACTAGTTGCTTTGTGAGGTCGTGACATTGAAGTCTCACTGAATCTCAATTTCGTGACGTCACCATCCAATTAGTCACCATTTCAAAATCGCCCTTGGGCTGACAAATAATTCAACTCTTTTTCAGAAAATGATGGCATGTTTTGTAAAATATACCAAATTTTTTTGATGTTCTTCATCAGGTGACCACTGTCAATGGTGCTACAATCATCCAAGCTGACATTCTCACGGACAATGGTGTCTTGCACATAGTTGACCGGGTGATCGCCCCTATTGGAAGTCGCTTGACCATTGCGGAGTATCTGGAGAACCCGGAACTGAAGGATTTGTCATTTAGGTAGATCTGTCTGTCTGTCTGTCTCTGTCTGTCTGTCTGTCTGTCCGTCTATCTGTCTGCATATAGGTCTGTCTGTCTTTTTTTTCTATCTGCCTGTCTGCATGTCTGTCTGTCTGTCTGTCTCCATTTCTGTCTGTCTGTCTGTGTGCATGTCTGTCTGTCTGTCTGTCTGTCGGTCGGCCTCCCTCTGTCTGTCTACCTGTCTGTCTGTCTGTCTACATGTCTGTCTGTCTACCTATCTGTCTGTCTAGGCATGTCTGTCTGTTTGTCTGTCTGTCCGTATGCATGTCTGTCTGTTTGTCTGCATGTCTGTCTGTCTGATGTCTGTCTGTTTCTATTTATCTGTCTGTCTATATGTGTATTAAGTCTATCTCTCGAATTTATTTTCATTTGCAATATAATCTAGCTTTCTTTCTTTCTTTCAGTGCTTTTGTTTTAATTTCCTTTTGAATTGCTGCTAATATTGGGCTTTACAAAAATAACTAATAAATAACAGTTGCACAGCGCATCGTCCTGTAATACAGGCCTAAAGCGTTCTATGGTTATTCTAAAGTTACAAGTCAAATTAACCCCCCCCCCCCCCCCCGAAAAAAATATGTGACGACATTCAGAAAAAAGCTGTGCTTGCGTTCTGTGAATTAAAAGATGTGTTTTTTAAAAGTGTTTCTTGAAAATGTCAGTAATTTGTACACCGAGTGGTATAAGGAACATAGTCTGAAAAAGTTTTTCTTTTTGACACATTCCAACATGTGAAACCGCTGCAGATGACACGTCTAACGAAGCAAAAGCCAGACGTTGACGCGGTGTGAACGTTGTAGTTATCTTAGTCATCACGATCCTCGATGTTTTCTGCTTGCGATTACGATAATTGATAAAATTGTCTTTTCTGTGTCCAGCGCAATTATCCTGGCTGCCATAATCGTGCCCTCCTTGACGGAGAAGACAAATAACTCCAAAGCCATGCATACTTCCTTCTCACCCAACGATTCCTACCTGTACCCGATGCCAGAGTATGGGAAAGGTCCACTTTTCAATAATGGAACGATACTACGAGAGGTAAGGAATTGAATACGGTCATGCCGTTTAGTATCTTTAGAACATCGATAACTATAGTCATTGGAACAATGGGGCGATACTATAAGTGGTGCGATATCGAACTCTGCTGTGTTTTTCTCGTGGATAATTATAATCAATGTGTGTTTGGGAGACATTTGAACAAGAACGGATTAAGTGTATATAATGAATATTGATTTGTGGGTGGTTGGTTGAGCCATGTAGTTAAAATACTTACAGTAAGCTATTTGGCAACCTGAGTTCTTGTTTGTTCTGTCTCAATTCTTTGAAAAACTGGAGATTATTTAGTACAAATACACACTTTGACATTTGTTTGCACAGTTCCGATTTATTCTAACTCCTTGGCATAATGACTACAGCCGCAAAACGTTTAACGTCGAATTTCTCAGTTGTGCTAAAAGCGGAGTTGGAACCAACAAGAACTGAGGTCGCGAGTTGACAGCTTCTCCTGGCGAAGTCTGAAAACTGAATTCTTCTTTGTGTGAAAAAATAAATTATAGTGATATCTTCAATTATAATAAATTCACAACAGATAAAGGTCAGGAAAGATCGGTTGTGGAGCGGGGGTGGGGGTGGTGGGGTTGGGGTGGGGGATGGGGATTGAAAAATGATGATTGTTGCTGGCAATTACAAGTTGTATTTTATTATATACCTGTATTTTATTATATATCTGTCTATACTATAGTAAGTAAGTGTATAAATAGTAGCAGACAGCAGGGAGCGGAGAGAGTGAATGACCTTGCGTTTTGTCTGTTTCTTTGTTTGGTTTTAATGTTTTCACAGAGTGTTTGCATGGTTCTTCTGTGTATTTTGAATTGGCCGTGAGGCCTACAATAAACTGAACTTGAACTTGCCACCAATTTGTGACGCCAGTTTTATCACCAAGCTAGTTGGGCTCAATGGTGGTCGTCTTGTGCACAACATCCGCTCCTCTATTTACAAGACAAATACCATATTTATTAATTATGAAAAACTATCTTTGCCTCATTAGCGGTGAGGAGCGAAGCGGAACGGATGCTGTGGACAAGTATACAGAAGCAAAGAGTGATTTACTTTTTCATACGTCATTTACGGTAAAAATTAGCTGAGCGATGTGGATTCTGTGAACAAAACCACTAAGTAAATTCGCGCATCAGCTGATTTTGACTAATTGGATGGCCATGTCAAGACATGAACTTTCAGAGAGATTCCGTGCTCCAACCAACAAGTTAGATCCCATACAAACGCAACGCCATGACGTCACCATTCAGCTGGTCCCTATCGGAATCAGCTACTGCGTGGCTAGGGTTAAAACCGAGACAATAACAGAATTGTCTCAGTGTGAGGAAAGATACTAGAAACGATAAGATGAGACACTCCCTTCTATGAACCACTAAAAAAACCGTGCACACAATTTGCGTGCTGATCGGGGGCGGGGCCCATGGCGCATAGTATGAAAAGAATGTTTGATATAATGATAAATTTATGATGCAAAATTGTGACATCGACAGTGCTACTGCGAATAAAAATAGTCAGAATTTTTCCACAGCGATTGAAGTTATAATTCCACAATAAGTGATGTCAATCAAGGGCTGTAGCGATAGCTGAACAGTGAACAAACTTCAATATATTCCCTATACTGTCTTTGTAAAATACGGCACTTTTCATGACTTCCACGCATTCTCCGCTGAGGGGCGGTGCTAAATCTGTGCACGCTAAACGCGCTAGCTGTCTCATCTTATTGTTTTTAGTATCTTTGGGTACCGGCATGAGTGAGCCACCAGCGCAAACCTCGGCATGCGGACCATGGGGGTAAGTCAGACCAACACTGGCGTATCCCCCACATTGGCGGCTCACCAACAAATTATTATGCATCAGACTAAAACACTACTAACTGCTCATGCCACCGCAGTGTGGATTGCGAGTAATGTTTTAGTGTGATGAATAATAATAAGGTGGTGCGCCACCAGTGAGTGGGCCTACGCCAGCCTTGATTTGACGTACATCTCAACATGGTAGTTCTAATGTAGTGTTATGACTTGCATATTATTATTTTCGTATAGCCATCATTGGATTTGCTCTATGTCTCTAGGTGTATGAAGCTCACATCATTGAGAATGAAGCCTATTTCCTACCCGCGAATGTTGACAACATGCCGGCAAAACCTGCACTCTTTGGTCGCCTTACGTTTTATAGGAGGAATAGCAAGTGTAAGTTTGGTCTGTCTGTCTGTCTGTCTGTCTGTCTGTCTGTCTATCCATCTATCTATCTATCTGCCTGTCTGTCTGCCGGTCTATCTATGTATCTATCTATCTGTCTATCTGTCTATCCATCTATCTATCTATCTATCTATCTATCTATCTATCTATCTATCTATCTATCTATCTATCTATCTATCTATCTATCTATCTATCTATCTATCTATCTATCTATCTATCTATCTATCTATCTATCTATCTATCTATCTATCTATCTATCTATCTATCTATCTATCTATCTATCTATCTATCTATCTATCTATCTATCTATCTAATTATCTATCTATCTGTTTGCCAATCTGCCTCCCTGTCTTTCTATCTATCTATCTATTCATCCATCCATCCAACCAATTGTCCCTCCGTCCGCTCTTCTTTCTCTCCCCGTCCCACTATCCTTCCCTCCGTCCACCCGTCCATGCTCCACTACCCCCCACACACTTAATTAACCTTTACCTCGATCAATTTTAAATTCATCGACTTCCCCTCCCCCTCCAGTCCTCAGCACCTTGATTCGCTTACACTATTCCCTCTATCCCCAATCATTCCTTCATCGTATTTTTCTAATAGTCAAAATGACCCAATTATTGATTCATTAACAGTTCATTAAAGGCTCGCACACTTTCTACTTACTGAAGCACACTTCGGTTAATCCATCACCTTTCCGGTTAAGTCGATTAAATTTCTCCATATAAATGAGACCTTTTCCCTTTTCTCTTCCTCTGTTTTTTTTCCCTATTGCTTTTCTCTTTTTTCTGAACTATTTTGGCAACCAAGGGAAAGTATCGGTTACGAATAAAGGGAGATAAACAAATAAATAAAAAAAGGGAGACAATGGTGTTGAAAGACGTGACTAGTTTAACCAGGGGTACAGAGAATGGCTGTAGACGATTGGTCTAGGCTAGACGGTGTCTCTCTGGGTGACAGTGTAAAATTACGTTTCGTTGATCACCTCATTTAGCTGCAGGGAGGGAGGGATATTGGGGGATGTGAAAGTACTGTCTACAGAGTACTGTCTTTGAATAGCGTAGCCCTGACTTAACGTGTTCCTGACAGGCTGATAGCTAAATAGATTGTAAACAAGAAGCAAAAAAAAAAAGAAACCAACAAATATATTACTCCACTGGATAATGAGATAGATATTAAACAGATAAATTAGATAGATAGATATAGAGAGAGAATAGATAGATAGATAGATAGATAGATAGAAAGATAGATAGATAGATATAGATAGAGAATAGATAGATAGATAGATAGATAGATAGATAGATAGATAGATAGATAGATAGATAGATAGATAGATAGATAGATAGATAGATAGATAGATAGATAGATAGATAGATAGATAGATAGGTAGATAGATAGATAGATAGATAGCGAGAGAGAGAGAGAGAGGGAGATAGAGAGAGATATATATAGATAGATAGATAGATAGATAGATAGATAGATATAGATAGATAGATAGATAGATAGATAGATAGATAGATAGATAGATAGATAGATAGATAGATAGATAGATAGAGAGAGAGAGGGTGAGAGAGAGATAGAGAGATATCTAGATGGATAGATAGATAGATAGATAGATAGATAGATAGATAGATAGATATATAGATAGATAGATAGATAGATAGATAGATAGATAGATAGATAGATAGATAGATAGATAGATAGATAGATAGATAGATAGATAGATAGATAGATAGATAGATAGAGAGACAGATACACTTTATTCCACCTTTAATGATCATTTTTGAAATCTATATTATTGCACGTGGGAGTTAGGTTGAGATTCGTTTCTAAGAGCCCTCGTTTCGCATACGTGTGCACCTTCTCTCTCTCTCTCTTTCTCTCTCTCTCTCTCTCTCTCTCTCTCTCTCACACACACACACACAGACACAGTCAAAGACAGAGAGCAAACCGAATAATCAAACCACGTAGTGCATCTTAATAATTATTTCTAACTGTCAATGCTATAAATGCACTGCGTTTGTTCTTATTCAGTTACCCTTTTTTTCTAGTGTATATTGAATGTTTTATCTGCCATACGTTATATCCGACTTCTGTTTCCCTTTATTCCAGTGTATGTTGTCAATAACCGGGTCCACGCCAGAGTTGTACAGGCCAACATCCCCACCGTGAACGGAGTGATCCATGTCATTGACAATCTCCTGCACTACGTGTATCACAACGCCCTGCAAATCCCCAAAGCCATCACGGATACAAAGTAAGTTCTCTTTATATTATATAGATCTATTGTTACCCCTTTTTTGTCTTCCTGTGTGTATCTTGCCGCGTGGTTGGTGAGCACTTCTGGTAGAATCTCCTACTGTCCTCTCATTCTATTACGTTCTGTCTGTCGTCTTACTTCTTCCTAGCACAGCGTGACCTTTATCGCCGACATACTTTCTCAGAACTCCAAAATCTGTGATTGTTCCATTTTCCAGAATATTCTCTCAGCTTCTGGATGGACTGACCACTGACCAAGCAAACATTCTGGTGAACACACACGTAACCATATTCATCCCTACTGATTGGGCTTTCAGTAAAGTACCTCTGTACTGGCAAGCTAACATGCTGAAGCAAGAAAATATGGTGGACAACACTCGCCTGTCCTCGGTGAGTGATGTTATGTAAACGTGATTGAGACTGCACTAAACGAGGTGTGGGTAGGATAGAAACAAAATGAAGATAACGCTATGAGGAAGAAACGAGAGGAGGAGAAAAAGGAGAGAGTGAGAGAGAGAGAGAGAGAGAGAGAGAGAAAGAGAGAGAGAGAGAGAGAGAGAGAAAGAGAGAGAGAGAGAGAGAGACAGAGAGAGAGAGCAAGAGGGGAGATAAAACGGGGGGGGGAATAAGGAGGAGAGAAGGGAGACATCAGAAAAAGGTGGAGGCGAAAGAGATATAGAGGGGGAGAGACAAAATAAGGAAAAGAGAGAGAGAGAGAGAGAGAGAACGACAGACAGAGAGACAGGGAGAGAGTAAGAGAAAGAGAAAAAAACGGCAGCGGGACAAATAGACAAAGAGAGCACGAAACGGGGAGAGAGATAGAGAGAGACAGATTGACTGAGCGAGACAGAGAGAAATAGAGAGAGGTAATTTTTTTTTTTTTAATGAGAGAACACACACGCATACACACCCATAGAGACAGACAGAGAGAGAGAGAGAAAGAGAGAGAGAGAGAGAGAGAGCGAGATTCACTTTATAAGGCAAAATCAGACGGTCGCTTTCGTCATCCCAACTAACTTTACGCGTATTTTAAGTTTATTCTCTCCATGTTCTGCAGTCTACACTCTGGATTTCTCTGTCTCTTTGATTCTGATCTGAAGTTAAGGTTAACTTAAAATGTCTTGAGATCCCTGACCCCAGACAGATAGGACGCCCTAACACACTCCACCTTGACCCCTCCACAGGTCCTGCTAGGTCACGTGGTCACCAGTTCTGTTCATGACTCGGATGACCTGTACGAGGGGAGGAAATTGACCATGGCAAATAACCGAACTGTCACCGTGCTAAAAATAGAAGGAGGTGAGATTCATGGGGTTTCCCCGGTTGGTGTTGTCATCGAGATCGTCTTCATTAACATCGACATCAGTATCATCATCATTACTGTCGTATCACCAGCATTGTTATCGTTGTCCAGTTTGTCCTTGTCACCAGAAAGAAACAAAATTAATTTCATCAATTTTGGGTCAATATGCATGGTGTATCCTGATTCGTCTACTCTCGGTAAGTGATGTTGTGTAACGTGACAAAAATGCACAAGAGAGGTGTGGATGTTAGTGAAACAAAATGAAGGTATGAGGAAGATGACAGAGGGCTGAGACAGAATGATAAAGAGGAGGGAGAGAGAGAGAGAGAGCGAGAAGGGAGAGAAACAAAATAAAGGAAAAGTTATGAGGAAGAGATGTAAGAGTGCTGAGACAGAAAGGGAAAGATTAGAAGGAGAGAGTGAGAGAGAGACCGAAAAAGAGAGAGAGAGAGATAGAGAGGGCGAAGAGAGGGCGAGAGGAGAGATATAGAGAGGAGGTCGGATAAGAAGCAGAGAGAGGGGACAAAGAGAGGGCAGAGAGAGGGGGCAGAGAGAGGGGGGCAGAGAGAGAGAGAGGGCAGAGAAAGAGGGGGCAGAGAGAGGGCAGAGAGAGAGTGGGCGGAGGGAGAGAGAGGGCAGGGAGAAAGCCAGAAGGGAGAGAAACAAAATAAAGGAAAAGTTATGAGGAAGAGATGTAAGAAGGCTGAGACAGAAGGAGCAGAGAGAAAGATATATATAGAGAGAAAGAGAGACAAAGAGAGAGAGAGAGACACACAGGGCGAAGAGAGGGTGAGAGGAGGATAAGAAGGAGAGAGAGGAGATAGAGAGAGAAGGAGGAGGCGAACGAGACTGCAAATGCATTTATTCATGTTTGGCTCAATCTGTATGGCTCCGAATAGCAATATTGTTTTAGTCTGTAACGGGGTTTTGGCTCGATCTGCATATCGATCGGCTCTGTCAGGGTACACTGTGGTCTCGAGGCAAGGTGCTCGCCTCTAAGCTCTCATGCCGAAGATACCGCGTTCGATCCCCGGTCGGTGCAGGCATATTGGACTTTTTTGTTCGGGGGAAAAAAATCCCCTGTCCCTGATCCTATGGTAGGTCGGATCGAGCATCCAGCCTTCTCGGATAAGGACGAAACACTCGGAGAGCCCGTGTGCACATTGCTCGCTTTAAAGATACAGTGGCAGTTGAACGTCGAGAAGAGCAGGCCGAACAAGGCCGCTCCACGGGCAAAATTCTGAAAAAAACTAATCCCTACCACGGAACTACACAGCAAAAATAACAAGAGAAATAAAAACAAGAAAAGGGAGGGGTAAATGTCAAGGTCACCCAACCTCCTTAAAATAAAGTCATAAACACAAAGGCATTAGGGCTTAATACGAAATATATTGCTGTCGTTGCTGTTGCTTTTGGTCTGTTCTGACTCGAGAGACACTGGACTATACGTAGATAGACCGGTTCTTCCGCTGGTCACGTTTGTGCTAATCACCGATGTATCAGTGCACAGGAATACTAGACTATTTTGTTTCGGGAAGAAAGGAAGTCGTATTCTAATAATAGATGTGGCTGTAGTTAGTCTTCATTCATTTCTATCACTATTTTCTTCCTGTATCGGCAAACGTGGAAAAATGCATGGCACACACTTAGTTAATTGTCATTATTCAAAGTATGATATAAAAATTAATATAAAATTGCGGCATTCCTCCGTCTTTGCTGTTATTGTTGTTGTTGGTGGTGAGTACAGTGTGTTTTCCCCCATTTCTCTCTCTCCCCTCTTTGCCTTTATTCCTCCCGCTCTTTCCCCTTCTCTGTCTCTCTCTCTCTCTCTCGCCTCCACCCTCTCTACCTTTTTCCCTTCCCGCTCTACTCCCTTCTCCCATCTCTCTCTCTCTCTCTCTCTCTCTCTCTCTCTCTCTCTCTCTCCCTCCCTCTTTCTCTCCCACACTCTCTTTAGCTTTGTGAAGGACAGTCTTATGTGTTTGAATGGTGATATACCTAGAAAAAGCTATTCTACGTGTTACATATTTTCTTGCTACTACGAATCAAACATCTTGAAGTCTTTATTAGAAAGCATTGCATTTGTTGTGAATGGTCATTTTCCGTTCACTTAATTGATTTTTTTTATGTCTTAGGTTACATAACTGCCAGAAACACATTTACGTCACTCTATGTTTTCACCCACTCTGAAAGTCTGGCTTTGCTTATCATTTCACCATCAGACTTCTATCTGGAAACTGATGACAAGAAAATCCGGTCAAAGGTCGAGGTCAGGGACATCGGCATCACCAACGGCGTCGCTCACCTTGTCAGTAATGTGCTGTTTGCTGAAGGTTTTACAGTATGGGAGGCGCTGTCTGACATCCCGCAGTTGAAGTAGGTCGAAGTTTGGGTTTGACTGATTTGAGTGGAATTTTGGTGTCTCTGTATGTATTTGCGTACGTGTGTGTATGTGAGTTGGTGGGAACAATGCGTTTTCCCCATTTTGATCTGTGTTTCTATTGTTGCGTTTTCAATGGCTTTTCTCATCTGTGTGTGTTTGTGCCAGTGTGTGTGTGTGTGTGTGTGTGTGTGTTTGTGTCAGTGTGTGTGTGTGTGTGTGGATATAGGGAAGAGCTGTGGACTTCATTTCTTTTCTTTTTTTTTACTGCTTCTATAACATTTTTTTAGTCTAACTGTTTTTTCCGTTTATAAAAATAATTTCCTACAGTGTGTTCAGAAGTTCTGAAATGTCATTTTACTGAGCTTATTACTCTCTGCGAGAGATAAACTGAACTAAAAAGAAAACAGGATATTTGCAAACCCTTTCCGTTACCTCCCCTGTCTGTATTTCTTTTTGTTCTCTTCTCCCCTCTCTCTCTCTTTTTCTGTCTCAGCCCCCTCTGCCTTTATTCCTCCAGTTCTTTCCCCTTCTCTCTCTCCCTGTCTCTCGCTTTCACCTTCTTTATTTATATCTTTCTCCCTCCCGCTCTTCCCTTTTCTCCTCTCTCTCCCTCTCTATTTCTCTCCCACGCTCTCATTAGCTTTATGAAAGCCCGTCTTATGTGTTTAAATGATGGAATACCTAGAAAAAGCTATTCTGCGTGTTACATTGCTAGAAAATTAGATATGAACAATAAAATAATTTTAGCCGCAATATTCTTGCTGCTATGAATTCAGCATCTTGAAGTCTTATTTTGAAGGCATTATATTTGTGAGCTTAACGTATTATGTTCATGAATGTTTACTTTTAGACGTGTTCACGACCTGATGGTGGTCAATTTCCCGGACCTAGAAACCATTTTGAACCAAGGTTCAACCTCGCCAATCACAGCCTTCCTTCCATCCAACGAAGCATTAGTCAAGGCAGCTGATTCGCTGAATACAATGATACTGGCAGACACAGAGACTGTCTATAAGGTTAGGACAGTAGATGATTGGTTGGTTGTTTTGTTTGAGATGTTGCTGAAATTGTAGGTGATATAAATGACATTGGTATGGCTTTATTTATTTAATTATTTATTCATTTATGTGTTTGTTTTTTGTGTTGTTGTTGACGTTTGTATGTATGGATGTATTGGTTGATTGATAGACTGATTGATTGATTTGTTTACCTATTGATGATGATTGATTTCTTTATCTGTTGATTGATTTATTGATTTATTGTTTGTTCGATTGTTTGCTATATTTATTTCTCTTTCTCTCTGTCGCTCTTTCTTTATTTCTTTCCTTCGCTCTTTCTTGCTGTCTATTTCTTTCTTTCTTTCTTTCTCTCTTTCTTTCTTTCTTTGTTTTCCTGCCTCCTTTCTTTCTTTCTTTCTTTGTTTTCCTGCCTCCTTTCTTTCTCTCTTTGTTTTCCTGCCTCCTTTCTTTCTTTCTTTCTTTGTTTTCCTGCCTCCTTTCTTTCTTTCTTTGTTTTCCTGCCTTCTTTCTTTCTTTCTTTCTTTGTTTTCCTGCCTTCTTTCTTTCTTTCTTTCTTTCTTTCTTTGTTTTCCTGCCTTCTTTCTTTCTTTCTTTTTTTCTTTCTTTGTTTTCCTGCCTTCTTTCTTTCTTTCTTTCTTTGTTTTCCTGCCTCCTTTCTTTCTTTCTTTGTTTTCCTGCCTCCTTTCTTTCTTTCTTTCTTTGTTTTCCTGCCTGTTTTCCTGCCTTCTTTCTTTCTTTCTTTCTTTCTTTTTTTCTTTCTTTGTTTTCCTGCCTTCTTTTTTTTCTTTCTTTGTTTTCCTGCCTCTTTTCTTTCTTTCTTTCTTTGTTTTCCTGCCTTCTTTCTTTCTTTCTCTTTTTGTTTTCCTGGATCCTTTCTTTTTTTCTTTGTTTTCCTGCCTCCTTTCTTTCTTTCTCTCTTTGTTTTCCTGGATCCTTTCTTTTTTTCTTTGTTTTCCTGCCTCCTTTCTTTCTTTCTTTCTTTGTTTTCATGCCTCTATTCTTTCTTTCTTTGTTTTCCTGCCTCCATTCTTTCTTTCTTTGTTTTCCTGCCTCCTTTCTTTCTTTGTTTTCCTGCCTCCTTTCTTTTTTTCTTTGTTTTCCTGCCTCCTTTCTTTTTTTCTTTGTTTTCCTGCCTCCTTTCTTTCTTTCTTTGTTTTCCTGCCTCCTTTCTTTCTTTCTTTGTTTTCCTGCCTCCTCCTTTCTTTCTTTCTTTGTTTTCCAGCCTCCTTTCTTTCTTTCTTTGTTTTCCTGCCTCCTTTCTTTCTTTCTTTCTTTGTTTTCCTGCCTCCTTTGTTTCTCTCTTTGTTTTCCTGCCTCCTTTCTTTCTTTCTTTCTTTGTTTTCCTGCCTCCTTTCTTTCTTTCTTTGTTTTCCTGCCTTCTTTCTTTCTTTCTTTCTTTGTTTTCCTGCCTTCTTTCTTTCTTTCTTTCTTTCTTTCTTTGTTTTCCTGCCTTCTTTCTTTCTTTCTTTTTTTCTTTCTTTGTTTTCCTGCCTTCTTTCTTTCTTTCTTTCTTTTGTTTTCCTGCCTCCTTTCTTTCTTTCTTTGTTTTCCTGCCTCCTTTCTTTCTTTCTTTCTTTGTTTTCCTGCCTCCTTTCTTTCTTTCTTTCTTTCTTTCTTTCTTTCTTTTTTTCTTTCTTTCTTTCTTTCTTTTTTTCTTTCTTTGTTTTCCTGCCTTCTTTCTTTCTCTCTTTCTTTGTTTTCCTGCCTTCTTTCTTTCTTTCTTTCTTTCTTTTTTTCTTTCTTTGTTTTCCTGCCTTCTTTTTTTTTTTTTTTTTTTTTCCTGCCTCCTTTCTTTCTTTCTTTCTTTGTTTTCCTGTCTTCTTTCTTTCTTTCTCTCTTTGTTTTCCTGGATACTTTCTTTTTTTCTTTGTTTTCCTGCCTCCTTTCTTTCTTTCTCTCTTTGTTTTCCTGGATCCTTTCTTTTTTTCTTTGTTTTCCTGCCTCCTTTCTTTCTTTCTTTCTTTGTTTTCCTGCCTCTATTCTTTCTTTCTTTGTTTTCCTGCCTCCTTTCTTTCTTTCTTTGTTTTCATGCCTCCTTTCTTTCTTTCTTTGTTTTCCTGCCTCCTTTCTTTCTTTCTTTCTTTGTTTTCCTGCCTTCTTTCTTTCTTTCTTTCTTTGTTTTCCTGCCTCCTTTCTTTCTTTCTTTGTTTTCCTGCCTCCTTTCTTTCTTTCTTTGTTTTCCTGCCTCCTTTCTTTCTTTCTTTCTTTCTTTGTTCTCCTGCCTCCTTTCTTTCTTTGTTTTCCTGCCTCCTTTCTTCCTTTGTTTTCCTGCCTCCTTTCTTTTTTTCTTTGTTTTCCTGCCTCCTTTCTTTTTTTCTTTGTTTTCCTGCCTTCTTTCTTTCTTTCTTTCTTTGTTTTCCTGCCTCCTTTCTTTCTTTCTTTCTTTGTTTTCCTGCCTCCTTTATTTCTTTCTTTATTTTTCTGCCTCCTTTCTTTCTTTCTTTCTTTGTTTTCCTGCCTCCTTTCTTTCTTTGTTTTCCTGCCTCCTTTCTTTCTTTCTTTCTTTGTTTTCCTGCCTCCTTTCTTTTTTTCTTTGTTTTCCTGCCTCCTTTCTTTTTTTCTTTGTTTTCCTGCCTCCTTTCTTTCTTTCTTTGTTTTCCTGCCTCCTTTCTTTCTTTTTTTGTTTTCCTTCCTCCTTTCTTTTTTTCTTTGTTTTCCTGCCTCCTTTCTTTTTTTCTTTGTTTTCCTGCCTCCTTTCTTTCTTTCTTTGTTTTCGTGCCTCTTCTTTCTTTCTTTCTTTCTTTGTTTTCCTGCCTCCTTTCTTTCTTTCTTTCTTTGTTTTCCTGCCTCCTTTCCTTCTTTCTTTGTTTTCCTTCCTCCTTTCTTTCTTTCTTTGTTTTCCTGCCTCCTTTCTTTCTTTCTTTGTTTTCCTGCCTCCTTTCTTTCTTTCTTTGTTTTCCTGCCTCCTTTCTTTCTTTCTTTCTTTGTTTTCCTGCCTTCTTTCTTTCTTTCTTTGTTTTTCTGCGTCCTTTATTTCTTTCTTTCTTTGTTTTCCTGCCTCCTTTATTTCTTTCTTTCTTTGTTTTTCTGCCTCCTTTCTTTCTTTCTTTCTTTGTTTTCCTGCCTCCTTTCTTTCTTTGTTTTCCTGCCTCCTTTCTTTCTTTGTTTTCCTGCCTCTTTTCTTTTTTTCTTTGTTTTCCTGCCTCCTTTCTTTCTTTCTTTCTTTGTTTTCCTGCCTCCTTTCTTTCTTTCTTTGTTTTCCTGCCTCCTCCTTTCTTTCTTTCTTTGTATTCTAGCCTCCTTTCTTTCTTTCTTTGTTTTCCTGCCTCCTTTCTTTCTTTCTTTATTTGTTTTCCTGCCTTATTTCTTTCTTTCTTTCTTTGTTTTCCTGCCTCCTTTCTTTCTTTCTTTCTTTGTTTTCCTGCCTTCTTTCTTTCTTTCTTTGTTTTCCTGCCTCCTTTCTTTCTTTGTTTTCCTGCCTCCTTTCTTTTTTTCTTTGTTTTCCTGCCTCCTTTCTTTCTTTCTTTCTTTGTTTTCCTGCCTTCTTTCTTTCTTTCTTTGTTTTCCTGCCTCCTTTATTTCTTTCTTTCTTATTTTTCTGCCTCCTTTCTTTCTTTCTTTCTTTGTTTTCCTGCCTCCTTTCTTTCTTTGTTTTCCTGCCTCCTTTCTTTCTTTCTTTGTTTTCCTGCCTCCTTTCTTTCTTTCTTTGTTTTCCTGCCTCCTTTCTTTCTTTCTTTCTTTCTTTGTTTTCCTGCCTCCTTTCTTTCTTTCTTTGTTTTCCTGCCTCCTTTCTTTCTTTCTTTCTTTGTTTTCCTGCCTCCTTTCTTTCTTTATTTGTTTTCCTGCCTTATTTCTTTCTTTGTTTTCCTTCCTCCTTTCTTTCTTTCTTTCTTTGTTTTCTTGCCTTATTTCTTTCTTTCTTTCTTTGTTTTCCTGCCTTATTTCTTTCATTGTTTTCCTGCCTTATTTCTTTTTTTCTTTGTTTTCCTGCCTCTTTTTTTTCTCTTTGTTCTTTTCTTTCTTTTTTCTTTCTTTCTTTGTTTCTTTCTTTCTTTCTTTCTGTGACAATTTATTTATCTCCATATATTTTTTTTTTGTTTACTAAAGATTTCGGTTAATAAAAGAGGACATTGCTGCACGCCTATCAGTATGCTTCCGTTTAAATACAAGTTTCTTCGGATTTTAATGTCATTCGCTTTATATTTATCCAAGCTTTAGGAAATGCAAAAAAGTTAATCTACGATTTTTATCCACTCCAATATCCACATTTCCGCGGACTGTGGCAGACATGATAATTATATTCGAATACATATTTTATTTTCAGAATGAATTTGTAGGCCGCTTACATAACCGCGTACAGGGTATCGTTCTGCAGATCGGAACCTCAGTCCTTGTTTGATTCCAACTCCATTTTTTGCACAACTGAGAAATTCCACGTTAACTGCTAGCTGTTTTAGTCGTATGATAAGGTATTAGACGGAACTGTGAAACATCTTGATAAGTGTCACAACGCATTTTATACAATATGTGTCAAAGTGTCTATTTGTTAAACCTCTTCTACATATTAAAAGATCTCCAGTTTTTTGGGGAAAAAAGATAGAACAAACAGGAACTCAAGTCATGTCTCCATCCATTGAAATCAATGGCTGGTTTCATTTGCTCGTCAAATACTCGTTACAGTGTGACAGTGTATCATTGCTCATACTGAACACGATAAATTATACGAATTTGACTTCAAGAAAAACTGTGTCATTGATAAAAGAGAAGAAAAAGGGTCTAACTTTATAAGCGTGTACACGACCTTTTTTGGCAGAATATAGGTTCCTCCTCCCCTCCACCGCACCCCCCCCCCCTGCGAAACAAAACAAGGAAATCATTTCCTGTTGGGTTTGGGGTGTGTTTTTTTTTTTTGTTGATTTTTTTCTGAACCTACTATTTCCATCAAAGAAAAACTACATTTTTAACGCACTTTTTTCGAAGAACAACGAAAGTGGAATTACATCAATCTATTATTCATGGGATAATTAAATATTTTTTGGCTTTCTGCAGACGCTCCGAGGTCATATAGTGTCGGGCGAATACTCATCGTCAGCCATTGTTGGAGAGAGTAGTCATGTGACTGAGTCAGGGGGCACAATTCTGGTGGCCAGGAAACAGGGAACTGCTAGTGAGTTGTAGGTGTATGGATGGATAGAGAGACGGGCGGTTGGATGGATGTGCGGGTGCATGGATCGGTGGGTGGGTGAATGGATGGATGGATGGAAGATTGAATGAATGGTTCGATGGGTGTGTGAGTGGACGGACAGTTAGGTGGATGGAAAGATGGATGGGTGGATGGATGGATGGTTTGATGTATGTATGTATGTATGGATGAATGGAAGGGTGGATGGGTGGGTGCATGGATCGGTGGTTGGGTGGGTGGGTGGGTGGATGAACAGAATGACGGATAGATGGATGGATAGTCAATGGATGGATGGGTGGGTGGGTGGATGGATAGGTAGATGGATGGGTGGATGGATGGATGTATGGGTGGATGGATGGGTGAATGGATTGATGATGGAGGAATAGATGGATGAGTGGATGGATGAATGAGTGAATGGATGGATGAATGGATGAACCGTTGGAGAAATGAATGGGTCAGTGTTTGAGTTGATAGATAGATAGATAGATAGATAGATAGATAGATAGATAGATAGATAGATAGATAGATAGATAGATAGATAGATAGATAGATAGATAGATAGATAGATAGATAGATAGATAGATAGATAGATAGATAGATAGACAGACAAACAGATAGATAAATAGATAGATAGATAGATAGATAGATAGATAGATAGATAGATAGATAGATAGATAGATAGATAGATAGATAGATAGATAGATAGAAAGAAAAACTGACTGGTATGTTTATTGAATTATTAATTGATTGATTGAATGATTGATTGACTGACTGATTAATTGACCGATTACCATGTCATGTTCTCCTTATTCCAGCTATAACTGTCACCGGTGGTCATGTGACCAGCAAGGTGGTAGTCCGTGACATCTATTGCTCCAACGGCGTCATACACATCATAGACGACATTCTGCTCGTGCCCACACGTACCATCGGCAAGGAGATTGTCCTTAAATCAGAAGTTACGTAAGTACTCCGTGCAACTGTATATTGTACAACATAGGTTGGCAACCATCCAGTCTGCAGCCCTACGGAAATGCGATGGGTAGGATTGAAATCGTTTCTACGTAGATCTGCTTGTATGACATCACACAAAGGACTCCCATTTTTCTATAATTTTATAAGTTACACTACAATTGCAATACATATTCAACATCTTTGCTGAAACTGGAAAGCTAGGTAGAAAGACAGGGACAAGAATTCAAAACTCAAACGCTGTAAAGTACCAACTGGCACCATTTCTGAAACTCACCGGCATACCCTTGAAGACAACAGCAAACATGATTCAGACAATATTTCAACCGGGGACAAGGTGGCCTAGAGGCAAGCTGCTCGCCTCTCATGCCGAAGGTACCGGATTCGAATCCCGGTTGGTGCAGACATGTTAGAAGTTTGAGATTTGTCTAATAATTATTTTCCTGCCCCTGATCCTGTGGTAGGTAGGATCGAGTACCTAGTCTTCTCGGATAAGGTGAAAAATTCGGAGGGCCCGTGTGTACATTGCGCACGTTAAAGATGCCTTGTCAGTTGGAAATCGAAAAGAGCAGGCCGAACAGGTCGCTTCCCGGGCAAAATTAAACACAAAAAAAACCACATCAAGAAAATAAAACCAAGAAAAGTGAGGTGTAAATGCCAACAGCAGCGAAAACTCCTAAAATAAAAATCTAAACAAAACGTTTCAACCTACTTTAACGTACCAATGCCGGAGTTGGACACTAAACAAGGGCCTCCAAAGACAGATTGAAACATGCAAAATGAGGTGCCTCCGAAGAGCAGCAAAAACGACCAGAAAGAGACAAAATTAGAAACGAAGACATAAAAGGAATACTAGGGAGGGAAACTGTAACAGACAACAGACAACAGACAACAGACAACAGACAACAGACAACAGACAACAGACAACAGACACAGACAACAGACACAGACAACAGACAACAGACAACAGACAACAGACAACAGACACAGACAACAGACAACAGACACAGACAACAGACAACAGACACAGACAACAGACACAGACAACAGACAACAGACACAGACAACAGACACAGACAACAGACACAGACAACAGACACAGACACAGACAACAGACAACAGACACAGACAACAGACAACAGACAACAGACAACAGACAACAGACAACAGACAACAGACACAGACAACAGACAACAGACACAGACAACAGACAACAGACACAGACAAAGGACACAGACAACAGACACAGACAACAGACACAGACACAGACAACAGACAACAGACAACAGACAACAGACACAGACAACAGACAACAGACACAGACAACAGACAACAGACAACAGACACAGACAACAGACACAGACAACAGACAACAGACAACAGACAAAAGACAAAAGACAACAGACAACAGACAACAGACAACAGACAACAGACACAGACAACAGACAACAGACAACAGACAACAGACAACAGACACAGACAACAGACACAGACAACAGACAACAGACACAGACAACAGACACAGACAACAGACAACAGACACAGACAACAGACACAGACAACAGACACAGACACAGACAACAGACACAGACAACAGACAACAGACACAGACAACAGACAACAGACAACAGACAACAGACACAGACAACAGACAACAGACAACAGACAACAGACACAGACAACAGACAACAGACACAGACAACAGACAACAGACAACAGACACAGACAACAGACAACAGACAACAGACAACAGACACAGACAACAGACAACAGACACAGACAACAGACAACAGACAACAGACAACAGACAACAGACACAGACAACAGACAACAGACAACAGACAACAGACACAGACAACAGACAACAGACAACAGACACAGACAACAGACACAGACAACAGACAACAGACAACAGACAACAGACAACAGACACAGACAACAGACAACAGACACAGACAACAGACACAGACAACAGACACAGACACAGACAAAGACACAGACAACAGACAACAGACACAGACAACAGACAACAGACAACAGACAACAGACACAGACAACAGACACAGACAACAGACAACAGACACAGACAACAGACACAGACAACAGACACAGACACAGACAACAGACAACAGACACAGACAACAGACACAGACAACAGACAACAGACAACAGACAACAGACACAGACAACAGACAACAGACAACAGACAACAGACACAGACAACAGACAACAGACACAGACAACAGACAACAGACACAGACAACAGACAACAGACACAGACAACAGACAACAGACAACAGACAACAGACAACAGACACAGACAACAGACAACAGACACAGACAACAGACAACAGACACAGACAACAGACAACAGACAACAGACACAGACAACAGACAACAGACAACAGACAACAGACAACAGACACAGACAACAGACACAGACAACAGACAACAGACAACAGACAACAGACAACAGACAACAGACACAGACAACAGACAACAGACAACAGACAACAGACACAGACAACAGACAACAGACACAGACAACAGACAACAGACAACAGACAACAGACACACAGACACAGACAACAGACACAGACACAGACACAGACAACAGATCAAATGGTTTGAAAATCTTAGTAAAATGCCGTCACAGCAGCTAGCAGTTCCAGCAAATACCACCATAACCTCCGGTTTAAAGACAGAAGAAGACCAATAAGAGGATGGATAAAGGAGTGACTGAGATTCTTAAGAAACACAACTACACTCCAACAAAGGCGACACATCTCCCTCTGGACCCATGCTTGAATCTTCCCGCTACGCTTCTTGGCAACAGCGGAAGGAGCTAACCTAACACTTCAACTGCACGCACTAGCCACAACACAGAAATTCCGCCAACAGTCAAACAATTTTGTAAAAAATAAATGGGGTTTTAAACTATTTTTAAGTCTAGGGATGGATACCAGCTCCTTGGTGTTCGTTGGAAGCTCATTACAGATCTCTCTATCCCGTAGTCTTGTGGACCGTTTGGGACGCCGCAGGTGATCTGGCAACCAGCATCCTCCAATCCTCTCGGTTTTCTGTTATCCTGATTGTATCGCTCAACCTCAAGCCCGTCCACTCTGAGATATTGTCCCCTCATCTCTTCCTCTGTCTGCCTCTCCTTCCTCCTCCTTGCACTGTGCCTTGCAGGAAGGTCATGGCAAGCCCTGATGATCTCATAACATGGCCATACCATTTGAGCTTGCGTCTCTTGACCAAGGTCAACAAGTCTTCGCAGGGGCCAATGACTTGCCTGATTCTGTTCCGAACTTTTTCGTTCGTGATATAATCTTTGTATCAGAAGTCCAGGAGTCTTCGAAAGTATCTCATCTCAGTGGGCTGTATTCTCTTTTCTATCTCAGCATTACAGATACTGAGACCAAAAACTGAAAACGAACGAGGACCGAATGTTTCTAGATTGTAATTTGTGTAGTCACCCGACAAAACGAGGCACTTCGTACATTTTGGTGGTATGGAGATATTTGTATCACCAAATAAGTTATTTAAAGCCCTTTTATTTAGTAAAAAAAAATGTTCCTGTATTTTGATCAGCAGAGAAGATATGGCCTATCAAAGACAGAAAGTGACAGAACCACAGTTTTGAGAAAAACGCGTTTAATGTTTCGGCTTTTCATAAAAATCATTGATGATGAGTCAATTCAAAGTCAATTTTAAGACATTTACCCTTCTCAAACAGGATGATCATTTCGAAAAGGAATAGTAAAGAGGTTAAATTGTTCAAAAATACTGGAAACGTAAAAGTGATCAAATTGATCTTCTGATGCCTTTTGACGATTTTCTCGAATCTGCTAGTGCCGAAATGTGCCTCATTATGTCGAGCGGCTACTCATTTGGCTTCATGAAATTAATTGCTGGTTCTAGATCTTCACACGCATGGCTTGGTGAAATGCTGAAAAGAACAGATTCAAAAACACCTGAAGACTGGGATTAAAAGGTTAAGTGGGAAGGTAGGCTAATCTATGGACAGTAGTGGAAAACAAAACACAAACGCTTGTCACTGGTTACCAAGGTAACGAAAACCACGCATTGGCGTCATCGGCAAATGCGTTTGAGAGATGATGGTCACAAATAGTGACCATTATGTCAGTCCTATGAAAACAATGTAATGTGAGCGTTATGGTTGTATACCTATTAGAGATTACATACAATCTGTTCTCTCAGTGTTAGGAAGCGAGTGTTGTAATATCAACGTCATTGTTTTATTCTTGTCAGAGAATAAAGCCATATGTAGTTACCTGTATTGATTCTGGAACTGTTAAGAAAATAATGTTGTGTAGACATTGCGGGCAGATTAGTGTCAGAAATAACAGACATACATGTATAGTATTGGTTCTGTCAGTGGGGAGAAATCATTATTGCGTTGGCGTCTGGGCAGTATTTGTGTCAGAGATTATCGTCATACGTAGTATTGATTCCGTCAGTTTTGAAATAACAGTAATATCGTTAGGGGACAAGGTGGTCTAGAGGCAAGGTGCTCGCCTCTCATGCCAAGGGTCCCGGGTTCTAAACCCGGCCGGTGCAGGCATGTTGGAAGTTTGGGATTTTTCTCATATTTTCATGTCCCTGATCCTATTGAGGGGTAGGATCGAGTACCTAGTCTTCTCGGATAAGGACGAAAAAATTCGGAGGGCCCGTGTGCACGTTGCGCACGTTAAAGATACCTTGGCAGTTGGAAATCGTAAAGAGCAGGCCGAACAGGCCGCTGCCCGGGCAAAATTAAATAAAAATTCATCCCTACCACCCACTCCCCCTCATCCCCCCACCACCAAAAAAAAAAAAAAAAACGCCGACCGGCGCTGCACTGTGGCGACGACGTGCCTGCTCCAGTTGTAACTGGGGTGCAATGGCACAAAGGCAAAATTTCCCAAATGGGATTAAAGAGTTATACAAATACAAAAATACAAAATACAAAATCGTATCGGGGTCATGGTTTTATTCAAGTCGGAAATATCGGTCATACAAGTCATTGGTTTTGTCACTGTTACATCAAAAGTGGAAATGGGCTGGACATATGGAAAGGAAGAATGACAATTGGTGGAGAAAACGCTGCACTGAATGACAACCAAGGACAGGAATAAAAACAAGAGAACGACCAGGAAGGAGATGGCAAGACGACATAAAACAGAGAGGGGGAACAACATGGATGAGGAAGACATCCGGCAGAAAAGAATGGAAATCATTATCGAAGGGCTGCAGCCTGCAGTGGGTGAACAACGCCTAGGTGAAAGATGAGATGTTGTCTACATATAAAGACAACAGATGGCCAAAAGGTGCACTGATTGGCAATCAATAACTGAGAAGAGATCCAGAAGAAGACCAGCAAGAAGATGGCAGGATGACATCAGAAAGCGTGAGGATACAATATGGCAGAGGACAGAACCAGAAGGAAGACGTCTGTGGAGGGCTACGGCCTGCAGTGGATGAACAACGCCTAGAGGAAGAAGAAGAAAATGTGTCAGAGGTTACAGCTATGTAGTACTAATTAATTGTGTCCATGCTGAGAGAAAAACGTCACCGAATGTCTTGGTACGACCTTACATCTTGTGTGTACCAACTCCGCTATTTGCACAACTGAGAAATGCGACGTTAAACGTTTGTGGCTTTAGTATTATAATAAAGGGTTAAAAGAAATCTGAACTGTGAAACAACTTGATAAGTGCCCACAACGCATTTTAAACAAGTGTCAAAGTGTGCATTTGTAAAACGTCTTCTACATACTAAAAGATGTCTAGTTTTTGTTTTTTGTTTTCAGAAAATGGTCATAGAACAAACAAGAATTTAAGTCGTGATGGGCGGATTCGCATGAGAGATAATGGCCATACAAATCATGTATTCTATCCATACTGAGAAAATGATGTCGGGATAGAGCATTGGGCATATCGTCTCGATGGTCATGAAAAGTATTCGTTCTGTCCATGCTGTTAACACCATGTTTTCCCAAGATACGTCTCGGGCGTACCAGTGTGAGAGATGATGGTCAAACAGCGTATTAATTCTGTCAACGATGAAAAACACCGGAGTTGTGTTGGCGTCTAATTACAGAGCCAAAGCTTACCTCTAAGCTGACAAGGGTTAGTTATTGCAAAGAAACAGCTTGAATAGTCTTACTGAGAGCACTTGATGGAACACTGGAACACTGGCAAATCAATCAGGCTACATGGATTTGTCCAACATAGATGATTGTCAGTCATAAGAGGCCCTGACCTGAGGAGATAATCCTATTCGCCTGTAAAGAAAATGTTATTATCTATTATTTGCTTTGATGGGGGGGGGGGGGGGGAGGAGGCGAGGAACACGTGGTAGGGATAACTTTTTATGTTTACCCTGGAAACGGCCTGTTCAGCCCACACTTCTCGATTTTCAACTTCCAAGGTATCTTTAACGTGCGCAACGTGCACACCCACACTCCGAGTTTTTTTCATCTTTGTCCGTGAAGAATAGGCGCTCGATCCTACCTACTACATGATCTGTGACAGAAAAATCTGAGAAAAATCCCAACATTCCAATCTGCCTGCACCAACCGGGATTCGAACCCCGTACCTTCAGCATGTGAGGCGAAGGAGCACCTTGCCTCCAGACGAACGTGTCCGTAGTAGCAAAATCTAAATGGTTTAGATGTGCAAAATGTTCTTATTAGCAAATAATTATGCATATTTGTGAGTGTGCATGGGAAAACCCGGCATAAGTCGGCAGAGCTGATTTTGAGAAAAACGGCTTTGAAGTGAAAATATGGGTCCGACACAAACTTCCAACTTGGCTGTTGTTTAGGGGACCGTGGCATGTTACAGGGTAAACTGTAGATGAGCAGTGAATACTACTCAGTATGATCTCTATAATGGCTTTGTAATTAGACTGCGGTCTCCTAACAAGATCAAAAACTTCCGACTTGGCTGTTTCTAGGGGACCGTGGCATGTTACAGGGTAAACTGTAGATGAGCAGTGAACGCTACTCACTATGATCTCTATAATGGCTTTGTAATTAGGCTACGGTCTCCTAACAACAATCACTCCAATATTACTTGGTCAATTAGCTATTGCCACTTTTAGGATTAAATACCGTTTTCTCAAAATTTTGTTTTAGGGGAGGTCACTGACTTCAATTTATCAGAAATGTCTTGTCTTTTATTATATGTACAGAACTCAAAATGTCATGTTGCCGACTTATGCCGGGTTTTCTCATGCACATTACATTTTCTGTAAAAGTCGTGGTTTTTGCCGGTGGTTAGTGGACACTACTGATAGGGTCTTCTCCTGTCCTATCGCTCTGTTACATTCTGTCTATGGTTTTGCTGTCTCCTAGCGGCAACAGTCTGACCGTCATCGTGTCGACGTGCTTTGACAAAAGTTAAACTCAGATTCAATCGAGTTTTTATGGAGATATTACGCCAAAGCAGCGCTGCCATCTGTGGTACGGCTGACATACCTTTTTTGTGTGACGTGGGGGGGGGGGGGGGGGGGATGCGCCCCCCCCCTCCCAAAATACAATTAAAAAAAGAAGAAGAAGAAAAGTCGTTTTTTTTTTGATCTGAAGGAATCAGCTATTCAGTCCCTCGCACCACGTACAATCATTTTCTAATGGAACTTAAAAGGCAATTTACACAAATATATGAGCAAACATTTGGAATGACATCATTGGTTATTTCTGTGATTGAATTTTATTTTTAGAATTTGCATGTATAAAAACTAAATATTGTATTCTCTCTGAGAACGTAATGGAATGACAAAGTAGATGCAGCTTTAGTTGCACAGCTCCTCCCTTCAGTCTCTCTCTTTTATATCAGCCAAAATGCCTACTCCCCCCCCCCCCCTCAAATCCGACCCTTTTCATGTCCAGCCTATAAAAAACTAAAGGCCAGGGAATATTGGCAGAGGGCGCGATACTAGCCAGAAGACTACAGAAATGAGACGCGTAGGATTGAAGTCACGTTTGTACATCTGGAAATGATAACATTCCTACGTAGATCCGCTGGTTACAACATGGAGTATACGTACGTTCCAAAGAATCTCCCCCGCCCTACGTACGTTTGTTTTTCGCTGGCTGGCGTCACTTCCTCTTGCCTCCCTCTGCCCATAGATGTATTTATGGTTGGCCACAGGGATCATTTGTGATAAAATTTTGATCAAATGTCCAAAAATAAGTTAAGCATGATAAATAAGTGACCCTTTTGTTTATTTTCTGTGCACTTCCAGTTACTTCCAGACATTGCTCACCACGCTCAAAGACCCGCAGTACGATCTCAGTTCAAGGAAAGACAACTACACAGTTTTTATTCCACATAACGACGCCTTTAGTAATCTCCCTTGGGATACTGTCAACCAGTTGTTGGTCGATGTCAACTGGACAAAACAGGTTGGTTGGTTGGTTTTTTGGTTGGTTGGTTGGTTGGTTGGTTGGTTTGTTGGTTGGTTGGTTGGTTGGTTGGTTGGTTGGTTGGTTGGTTGGTTGTTGGTTGGTTGGTTGTTTAGTTGATTGGCTGGCTAGTTAGTTGGTATATTGGTTGGTTACTTGCTTGGTTGATTGGTTGGTTGAATGCGTGGGTTGGTTAGCTGGCATACTGTTTGCTTGCTTGCTTGCTTGGTGGATTAGTTGCTTGAGTGGGTGATTTAGTGATCAAACGTACAGAATGACTTGCCCTTAGACAGCTCAACAGAGCAGCTTAATATGCAAGTTTGTTTCCTTTTAATCACTGACAACATATAATATGCATATCCATTGCATAGAATTTTCTTTTAGATTTCAGATACTCGAGCATAAATTTCAATCCATTTTACATAATAACATAGACAATAGCAACTTTGCAAAGGCGGCCTTTCCAATAGCCTAGGGAGGACAGACCACGTTTCAGCTCTGTTGTTACTTTTCCATCATCCTCTCAGTTACCTCCAAATATCCTATACGTATCTTTTCTTGACTCTATTTCAGGTTTTGAGAGCACACATCGTGAGGAACGAGACTAGAATGCTGGAAGAAATTCCCAACAAAGCAGCTCTACCTGCGGAATCAAACGTCATCTATTTGCTGAAAAAAGATGGAAAAGGTAATTTGGCTTTTGTGACCTTATTTCTTGCTTGCTCTTTCTCCAATTTCTGAAAAACGGGAGATCTTTTAGTATGCAGAAGAGGTATAACAAATGCACACTTTGAGGACTGCTTAAAATGCATTGTGGAACTATCAAATTGGTTCACAGTTCTGATTTATTTAGACTCCCTGTCATAATACTAAAGCCGTTAAAGAACTCTCCTGGCGTTCCGACTTTTGCTGTCCCATTTCCCCTTTCGAAACAGTACCAAAACAAACTATGCGCATCGTTTCTCATTCAGAAAACGGACAAGTGCAATTAAAATGCGTTTCGAGGGGGGAAATCGGAAAAACAAAAGACGGCAAGCCAGGAGAGTTCTTCCCACACAGTCCCCCATTCCTTTTTTCTATTCCTAAAACCTACCTGCGTAAACAGGCCATAACTAGACCAATTGCGCTGAAATATAACCGTTTTTTGCTTCTCCTGAAAAGTCGTCAAAACCGATTACTACAGTATAGGGGACAGCGAAGATTTTCAGTTTTTAAGTATCAAAAATTCTGAAACTCTCAGTATTTCCCTTGTGAGAATTCTATATTTGTTTAGGCGCCCGACAAAGTGAGGAACATTGTGCCTTTTGGTGGTATGGAGATATTGGTATCACCAAATATGTTATTCAAAGTCATTTCATTTGGTAAAAAAAAATATTGTTGCCATTTAATCAGCAGAGAAGATAATTATGTCTTCTCGAAGACAGGAAGTGACACAACCACAGTTCTAACAAAGTTTCGGCATTTCATCAAAATGATTGATAGTGACTCAATTCAACGTCATTCTTTTTAGGCAATTACCCTTCTCAAACACAATTACAATTTATGGAAAACTAATAGTAAAGAGGTTAAAACTTTTCAAAAATACTGAAAACGCAAAATCGATACAAGTGACCCTATAATGCCTTTTAACGGTTTCCTCGACTCGGGTAGTGCCGACATGTGCCTCATTTTGACGGGTGGCTACACAATTGCTATGCGGAAAATGTTTAACTGTTTTGGGGTTGTTGTTTATCTTCCAGTCTTTGTCATCAACAACAACATGATGGCGGAGGTGATCACTGCAAACATCCCGACTGTCAATGGCTGGATACACATCATCAACAAAATCCTGACTGTTCCTTATATCAAAGTGGCTGATGTGATGAACACGCGGGAGGATGTGAGGTAAGGTATACGAATGGGAGTTAAAAGAGGAAAAATTCGTTCACTGCCAAGACATCGCCCCTCACCCGCCCATTCACCCCCCCCCTCCCCCCCCCCGAATCTATTTAGGAATGAAAGAAAGAAAATTGGAAGCATAATCAGAAGTATGATGAAGTCAGACTTTTTTTTATATACAGAAATAGATAGATAGATAGCCAGATGGGCAGACAGACACACAGATAGATAGAGAAAGAGAGAGAGAGATAGACAGATGGACAGACAGACAGACAGACGGGCGGACTGGCGGACGGCCACGGATGGATAAATAAAAAAATATATGTTTTATACCGACACCTTGCTTCTTTGCATTACAATAAGAAGACTTACGATAGGTTTGGGATCCTGATAACGAAACATGTCATAATTATGATATGTATTACCGTACATAAACTATATTCACACAAGCAATCTTTTTCATTACTCTAATCAGTAAACTTTGCCTGTCTGCTTTCTGTTCTAGATCTTTCCATCAGCTGATGAGTCCACTGCCAGAGTACAAGGAACTGATGACTGCGCCGTTACGGAACGTAACACTGTTCGTACCGTCAACCCGCTACATCAAGACCCTTAGCCCCACGCAGCTGGACAGGATCAAAAATGACATGGAAATCCTGAGAAAGGTTTGCAAGCATAAGGGGTGAAACATAATCAAGGCTGGTGTAGGTGCCCATAGATTGTGTTTCACACTAGGTACTAAGGGGATACGGTGGTGTGGAGGCAAGGTACTCGCCTTTCGGGCCAGAGGTACCGGCTTCGATTCCCGATCGGTGCAGACATGTTGGAAATTTTGTTCGGGGGAAAAAATTCCTGACCTTGATCCTTTGGTAGGTAGGATCGAGCGCCTAGTCTTCTCAGATAAGAACGAAAAACGTTGCGCACGTGAAAAATACCATAGCAGTTGAAAGTCGAGAAGTGCGGGCCGAACAAGGAAGCTGCCGGGGCAAAACTCTAAAAAAACAACTAATCCCTACTACAAACACACTCAGAAACAAGATAAAAAAAAAAAAAAAGTGAGGCGTAACTGCCAATGGCCGCGAACCTCCTTAATTAACTTTTTGTCTCCGAAACCTAAATCCCAGTTTGGGCGCAACCTAAAATAGCATTTTATTGTCGAACACCACCCCTGCTACATAAACCATTATTAAATGTCAACTTTTGGGTCAAAATATTATGGAGTGTCATACATTTGAAAGCAGCAAGCTATATCAAAAACCATTCTGTTAAAAACCCTACCAAGACGACATATCGGTCCAGAATCTTGCGCTGATATACCGGCAACTCGGAGACAAAAGACCTAAACACAACAGACACTGCCCACACCGTGACCCAGCGGTATACAGCGGGCAGTGTCTTTTTGTGTTACTTTGAAGCACAATTTGTGGGCGGCGGGCCATCGGTTTGGCGCATACACCAGTTTTGGTCAGTTTCAATGGTAATTTTTTTGTATTTTGTATACTTCTTTAATCCTATTCGGGAAATTTGCCTTAGTGTCATTGCAGCCCAGTTACGACTTGAGCAGGCTCGTCGTCGCCACAGTAATTTTTTTGTATTTTGTATACTTCTTTAATCCTATTCGGGAAATTTGCCTTAGTGTCATTGCAGCCCAGTTACGACTTGAGCAGGCTCGTCGTCGCCACAGTAATTTTTTTTGTATTTTGTATACTTCTTTAATCCTATTCGGGAAATTTGCCTTAGTGTCATTGCAGCCCAATTACGACTTGAGCAGGCTCGTCGTCGCCACAGTGCAACGCAGGTTGGCTGGTTTATCTGTTATTGTTGTTTTGGGTTGGGTTTTTTTTTGTTGGGTGGGGGGTGGGGGAGACAGTGGTAAGGATACATTTTATTTTAATTTTGTCCCGGCAACAGCCTGTTCAGCCTGCTCTTCTCGATCTCCAACTGCCAAGCTATCTTTAACGTGCGCAACGTGCACACGGGAACCTCAGAGTTCTTAATCCTTATCCGAGCAGACTAGGTGCTCAGTCCTACCTACCTTAGGATCAGGGTCAGGAAAATATGAGAAAAATTCCGAAATTCCAACATGCCTGCACCGTCCGGGATTCGAGCCCGGTACCTTCGGCATGAGAGGCGAGCACCTTGCCCCTAGACCACCGTGTCCCGTAGTCCCCTAATGGATGGGGTCAGTTTTCTGCCAAGCCTAAATCCCTCTGGATTCCAGAACAAACTCCAGTACAGTTGTGCTCAAAGATCATCGAGTGCACTGTCTTCTATACAAAGCACATTAACCCAGGACTGTTATCATTAGAGTTTTGCTCTCTTGAAAGAGCTGAACTATTGGCCACCCATTAAAAAAAAATAGCCTTCAAGATTGTTTTAAACTATTCCTGTGTAATACTCTGTGTTCAATTTTGTTCCAATGAACAGTTATTCTACGGCCACGTCCTGCCGAATGTACGACTGGACGACGTATTCCTGCGCCAGTACCCGGATGAAGAGTACTGTTCTCTGAGTTCTTACAACGTTTCGTTTAAAATCAGCAGACGAGGGGAAGGTGAGTGCTCAATGTTTCGTAGATCTCTAAGCCATATTAAAAATGCGCAAAAGCTGTGCTTTCATGAATACGGAAATGGAAACTGCAAGTATAAAGAATCTAACAAGTAGTAGAAGAAAGAGTGTTTCTATGTGCACGGAAATGGCTTTTTCCCTACACATAGAAACAATCTTCTTATTTCACCACTTGTAAGGGTTTTTGACTTTTCCATTTCCGCTTCCGTTTCGGTACGTATAAAAACACAGCTTAAGTCTGTAATTACAATTGTATTAATTCAACGACAATGCGAGAGCAGTATTCATTTTCGATATGTCGCGAGCTTAGTTCTTGTTTGTTCCATCCTCTGTAAAATTTCTGAAGTAAAGGATATATTTTAGTAAGTAGAAAAGCTATAACAAAATGCTCACTTTGACACTTGTTTAAAATGCGTTGTGGCACTTATCAAGCTGTTTCACAGTTCCCATTTATTCTTATCCTTTATCGTAATACTAATGTCTCAAACGTTTAACGTCAGACTTCTCAGTTGTGCAAAAAGTGGGTGGAGCAATTAAGGTCATGATAATTATTGTAAAGAGTGGAAGCTTTAAAGGATCATTAAATTTGTTTTGATTCCTTGCTGGTGTAGAAGAAATAAAAAGAACTACTTCCATTATTTCGTTTCTTTGTTTCGCTTGTTGTTTTTGCCATTTGGTTTTGTTTCTTTTTATCTACCTTTAAGGTAAAATGTGTAAATATTGGGAATGTACCAGAGTATAGTCCATTCTTTGAAATATACTCGAAATAAAACAACTGTTATAATTCAAGGGCGATTAAGAGAAGAGGATTAGACCTCTAAGAACCTTTCACGTTTGGACTTCCATACATGTTTTTGCTTGTTTGTTTGCCTAGATTTTCTTTGTTTTCTATTTGTTAAACGTGTGTTTCCTGAATTGTTTCCTAATCTTTCTGGGGATTATTTGTCCGTGCATAATCCTCAGATATATATTTTTTGTCAATTCTTTTGTTCAGGGAAATTCTGGATAAAATTGTTTGTTTTATTGTCTAACTTTTGTAGTTACTTTTTTTTCTTCAGTGTTAGAATTGATCTTGTTTTCATGAAAACTTTCAAAAGGATGTATTTGTGTGTAACGTTTATTTCTCCGCTTTTTATTTTTCAAAAACCTTCCTGAAAAGGACGTCTTCATAAGTAACAGCCCTGAATAGACTGTTTCTTTTCATAGTTTTCATTGCTTGAACTTAACTTATGTCAAGAGCTTCTTGTTTTTTGTTTTTTTTTTGCTTTCTTTTGTTCTGTTGTTTTTGTGGTTTAATAGCCTTATAACAAAATAAAAGATGTACAAAGCTTTTTTGGAATGAATCTTTGGCCATTTTTATTCTTTTCCTTATTTCACTTGTGCTCCTACCACCTAATGTTATCAAATAGCCTAGATATTTGAATTTAGTAACTTGTTTGGTTGCTCTCCTGAAATAACAATGGCAGTTAAGTTCTACTTGTAATTTTCCAGAACCGTCTGGCGCCACTCCATCAACGATTCTACTCTGTACTACGAAGATTTCAAAAATGGTCACGAAGATTTCAAAAATGGCTCTAGTTTACTTTGGCTTCCTCACAATTTCTGAGCTCCCAGAAAGACTGTTCGCTCAGTAATTATATCTCTCAAAACAATCTTATGTCCCGAATAACTGAAGAACAGAGAAACAAAATGTTAAATACTCAAAGCATCTCAACTTCTTTAAGAAGACTATCAGTATGCTTCGCGATTATGAATGTAGAAATTAATTATATATGATCATAGTGAAATTTATCGTGTCTTTCTGTGTCTGTAGATATCTTTGTGGGCGTTGGCTTTGACATTCAACCCTTGGATGTGATTGGTCGAGCCACCGGATGTACTGACGGTATAATCTACGTCATAGATGGATTCCTGAATTATTCCCCGTTCACGGTGCTCGAACGTTTGAAGCGAGAGCCTGGACTGAGGTACTAATTCTGCTGGTGTTGCTGTTGTTGTTGCTGTTGTTGTTGCTGTTGTTTTTTTTGTTGTCGCTGTATTGTTTTTCCATGTTTTACTTCACATCATTTGTGATCCAGTTTATCAAACCGGGAATTAACATACAAGGATCGATCGGGGAAAACCTGTTTTTTTTTTAAAACCTGGAATGAGTTTATCATCTTAATTCTTGGTTGTGTAAGTAATCATTTGGACTTTTGCATAACATTAGTCGAGCCGAGCGAAATAGATCTTGCTAATTCTTTGGTATCACGCTCACCCTGCCAGCAAACCCGACGTCAGTCCGCGTAGATTTCGATAGAATTTGAGGGATTATCATAAGGGCGGATTCCATATACCAAATCTACGTTGGCAGGATGTCATAACCAGCGGATCTACGTAGAAACGACCTTATTTCTATGTGCAAACTTCATGTCAATCTTACACGTCAGATTTTAATAAGGTTACCGGCTGGGCCAACAGTGTATTTAGATCTAAGTCAGATTAATAACGGCACATGGATTTGATGCAAAGTGTAACAGAACTTATTGTTACACCATGCAGAGAAGCACAACTGTGACAACGTTGATTTTCGACCAGCAATGTGTAAAGAAAGATGAAAAACGAAATTGCCAGTCATACTTTTCTATTTTACTCAGTGAAAATGCGAGTCTTTTTTGGGGCTCAAAAAAACAAAAATAAAGATTATTCGTAAATCTATAATATGAAAGATTAAATTTTGTCCAAAATGGATGTGTCCACAAAATTCATCGTCAAAACCTGAGGCAGTACAGAAAATTTCAGAATTTTATTTCGTAATCACGAAGTTATAGGTGCTGACATTTTCACCTTTTAGCTCCATCGTATTATAGGTATGGTATTCTTTCAGAAGGTTCATAGAATGTTTGGCAAAAAAAAAAAAATCATCACTATGGCATCTCAAAAACCTTCCTGAAAAGGACGTCTTCATAAGTAACAGCCCTGAATAGGCTGTTTCTTTTCATAGTTTTCATTGCTTGAACTTAACTTATGTGCTAGAATTCTTGTTTTATTTATCGGTATACCACTCTCACGTACTGTATCTATTCCAGTGTATCTTACGAACACATGTCCGAACTGGCCAGCACCAGCGACATCAACATGCTGGATGACCCTGACCTGTCCTTCACCTTTATGATGCCCGATGACCTTGCCCTAGACTACTTCACCCCTAAGGAACTCTTGCAGCTGCACAGTCTTCCAAAATTTGAACAACACAGGTGATAAAACTGTTCGTAATATCTGTCTGTAAATTATACTAAGCCGCATAAAGCTGTGTTTCCATGTGTAATTAAACGGAAACGGCAAAAATCGACCAAGGAGTAAAAAGCAAAAGTGTTTCCATGTGTACGGCAACTGCCTGAGAGTTTTTTTCACGTATCCGCTGCCATTCCCGTGCACATGGGAACCCAGCATAAGTCTTGCAACAAACTTAAAACGGCGGTAACTTCTAGGTTAAATCGAAAAGTAAAAAAAAAAAAAAAACCTGAAATAAACAAAGACTGTTCTCTTCACAAAAAAATCTTTCATTTTTCTAACGACCTGATGTCCTGTTTGGACAACCAACCAAAAAATTCAAAAGTATAATAATTATGAAGTTTTATCCTGTCGGTTCAAGTGTTTTGACCGTTTCTATCTTGCCTGAAATGCTCATTTAGATCTAGTTCATTTATTGGATGAATAGATCTTGAATTAAAGATGACAAGGCTTTTTATTTCGTTCAGTTATCGCCAGCGGTTCAAAAGTTACAGCTGTTTAATCGTTTGTTGCAAGACTTATATACGGCCTGATATAGGTCAGGTTTTTTCATTGATGTTCTGCTTTATCGTATAAACGGGACAGCTTCTAATAAGATTCAAGGAGATTGTGACGGTAAGAATAGACATCGGGTGTTTTCATCATGGAAGTTGAACAAAGTAATAAAAGTGATAATGACCATAATAACTTCTCTCTCTCTCTCTCTCTCTCGTTCTTTCTCTCTCCCTCTCTCTCTCTCTCTCTCTCTCTCTCTCTCTCTCTCTCTCTCTCTCTCTCTTCTGTGTCTCTCTCTCTCCTTCTGTTTCTCTCTCTGTCACTCTCTCTCTCTCTCTGTCTCTCTCTCTCGTTCTGTTTCTCTCTCTCTCTCTCTGTGTGTGTGTGTGTGTGTGTCTCTCTCTCTCTCTGTCTCTCTTTCATTCTGTCTCTCTCTCTCTGTCACTCTCTCTCTCTCTAAATCGCACTTTTTTCTCTCCCCCTATTTCTCTGTGTTCTAATATGACTATTTGAATTACACCTATCACATATAAATTATTACAATGTATATTATTTTTACTGTCTACAATATTTCCAGAACCTTCTGGCGCCACTCCATCAACGGTTCTACCCTGTACTACGAAGATTTCAAAAACGGTCACATGACCCCTGATATTTTGCCACAAGACGTCAGTGTCGATGTTAACAAGGAAGGTAAATTGATGTTTTTGTATTTTGTAAATTTTTGGAAAATTTGCCTTTGTGTCATTGCAGCCCAGTTACAACTGGAGCAGACACGTCGTCGCCACAGTGTTACATGGCTTGTATGTGTGCCATACCCAATGATCTCAAAATTACAAAACAAACATGCATGTCTTTCCTCGATGCTCAAAAAACAAAAAAAAACAACAATAAATAGTATTAAAGACTGAATTTCGTTCCAAAAACGTTCGTGTCTATGAGACTTATCATCAAAACTTGAGCGAGGCAGTACACAAAAGGTATACATTACTTTTTAAATCAGATAGTCATAAATCTGACATGTTCACCCGTTAGCTTTATTATAGTATTATTTATTTTGCCTCATTTGAAGTCAGGAGCTGTTTTCTTTACAATGCCGTATCTATTACTGAGCTTCAGACGTAGGTTTCCGTTAAGGACTTGTTGTTGTTGTTTGTATTGTATTAATATTATTATTTCGACAACACCTAATAATAATACCAATATAGTACATATATATAGCGCGCTTTTTCCTGGCAGTTCAAGGCGTTTTATACAGAGAAAAGTAAAATAACAATCCACTGTCATATACATACAAGCATACAAACACAGCTACACACGCGCACGGTCGCATGAACACACATACGCACACACACACGCACACATCACCACCACCACCAACAACAACAACCACCACCACCACCACCACCATCACCACTTCAAAACATATACCTGGTCCGAAGTGCGAGTTTTCATTTTTTTTAAATTTCTAATTGACCCTCCCACCCGGGGAATAAACAAATATGATTTTTAAAGTTTGCGTTTCGATCACCACATACATAAACTGAGGTGCAGAACGAAATTTCCTGTCATACTTTTTAGTTCTACTGAAAAAAAAAAATGCGCTGTTGTTGTTTTTTTCCGGCTCAAAATGTCGGAACACTCTCCTGTTCAACTAGGTTATGGTTCAAAATCAACGAAAGTATTAAGAATATAGCGAACTTTAAGACCTTTTAAAATATGCCACGTACACCGTTACGTCTTTATACGCGCAATATGATATTTTATAGAATTTAAGGTTCAGCGTTAAAAAGCCTTTCATGATTACATTGGAGGTCTTACTTTCTTTATAATATGATTTTTTTCAATAATTTGTTTTGTTTGCTTTATTTTGTTCCAGCTGTTTATATCCGGTATCGACAAGTGAACAGCAAAATCAAACAGTGGAACTTGATCGCCTCCAATGGTGTTATCCACGTAATTATGCATTATCTCTATGACGTCAGACAGGCTGATGTCGTCACCACCTCCACCCCTATGCCGGCCATCGCCTCCACCCGGTGGGGTAGTCTGGAAGGGGACGGTGCTACCCGACCCACTGGGAGCACAGTCGTTGTGTTGTTAGTGTTGCAGTTAGTGTGCTTGTACGTGCTACGGCACAGATGATGGTGGGAATGTCTGTATTGCGTTCATTTCTATAATGTCTTAAGTATGAAATTGGTTTTTTTCTCTCTTATTTTGAGTCTACACCATTTGGCTCGGGTTTGTCTGGAGCGGTAGTGGGTGATGGAACCAAATACATCTAGGCTCTTGTCATTTCATAATGTCTTAAGTATGAAATTTGTTTGTATTCTTTCTTGTTTTAGGTCAGTACCATTTGGCTTAGATTTGTGTGGAGAGGTAATGAGTATGGCACGAGATAAGTCTGGGTCCTTGTCATTTCATAATATCGTAAATCATTTTCTGTCTGTTTGTTTAACATATTTCTATGAGTACGATTTATGTCAGATCATTATGTTGACCATAGAATGGATAAAGCACTCTTGAATTGACATATTATTATTTGTTATACTGTAACATATTTGCCAAGGAAAAACGCCAATGTATTGTGTGTGTTTGTTTTTTCTTTAGCCTTTTTGTGTATTTGAATGTAGGATATTAATGTGATTGATTCTCTGTTCTTAAGCACAATTAATTTTGACATGGATTTCATAAACGTTCGGTTATTTCTTTAATTGTATTGTGTCCTTAAACCATCGTGTGTTCGATTCTCGGTATGAATTTTAAGTTATTTTAATTTTTATGTCTGTCTCGGGATAAATAAGATAGTACATTCATTTTAAATACCCGATACTTGCATAGCTCAAGCTATTTTATACAGGGCCACTTAAAAAATAATGTCTTGCCACACCTGAAGGTTGTATCATATATGCGCGACCCGTCGGGATACAGCGTCTAGTATCTATTGCGCTAGTGTGAAGCAAAATCTATGAGCGGCGAGCCAGTAGTCTGGCGCCTACATCAGCCCTCCACCAGCCCTCGGTCTGTTTCACGCCTTAGTAGGTCACCATACAAATCGTGGTGTAGACATCCGGTTCCAATTCTTGTTACCACCGTGACCTAGTTTCAGGATTTAACAGAAATGATCCCTCTCATTACTTACTCTCTGGTAGGACAAGTAGAAATGTCTATTGCTAAGGACTTGATCCAGTGACTGGCATAAACAGTGTAAATTTTAATTTTTACACTTTTTTCTTTTCGAAATATATGTATAGTACCCATCCAAATCCAATTGGCTATAGCCAATGTCCCCTCTAAGCTGTCGCTGTATTGGTGCCGCGCACATCAGTGTTGCCTCTAATTTTAGTTTACAAATATAAAAATATATTGTGTTAACCACTACTTAATATATTTTCGCAGAAAACATCAAAAGTCCCACTCAGTGGTTTGGGAAAATTAGAGATAATGTTGGCTGTAACTCAGAAATTGATTAATGCAAATGGCTATTATTGGGACCATTCTAAAGAGGAATGAAAGTCAATATCGTCGAATGCGACATGTGTATCGGTTTGATTTGAGAGGTCGCAGACCTGATGATTGAGTGGCAATGTAAATACCATTTTGTGGAGGATAATGCATCTTATACCAGTTGAACACCAGGAATTACCGACGTAGCTGCTGATGTTGTTGTTGTACCGGTTGTTGTTGTGGTTGTTGCTACTGCTGTATTGTTTTGTATAAATGATGGTTAAGCACACATAATAGAATCATAGACGCATATGAAGTGTCTTTCTAATTGAAAAATGTAACAATATGTATCTTAATATAACGGATATAAGTGTATATACCAAAGTGTACGAACCAAAGTCTTCAAGTTTTGAAATCATAACTTCTTTGGGACTAAAGAACTTTTTTTTTTAACGTTTTTTCTGCTCTCCTGTAAAACTAGCCGACACCTACTTCTGAGGTTTGAAACGCTCACCATAGATAGGCACTATCGTTACTGAAATGGAGCTAGGCCCATAAATGTACTTAGCGAAAAGTCTACGAAACTACTCTTAAGAGAAATATGAAAATTGGTAGATGGATGTATGTTAGCTTGCTGGTTTACGTGGACATATTATTTATATGAGAAGACACAGAGCAGTTACATTTTGATACTTTCACAGTTTTGTCAGTTTGAATCTCGGGAACATTGGACACCTCGCCACAGCTTGTAATGATAATGCAAATACACGCAAATAAGAAGATAGAGTGAGATTAGTTCACTGAATCAGGTTGTTTTTTTTTCTTGTTTTTTTTTAAATAGTAGATAATTCTTTGGTGAGCACAATAAAAGATGCGGAACTGCAGATACTTATTTGTGTACCCGTCCGACAAAATGAGGCACATTTCGGCACTACCTAATTCGAGAAAATCGTTAAAAGGCATCATAGGGTCAATTCTATCGATTTTGAGTTTTCAGTACGTTTCACTGAAAAGTTTTTGAAAACCGAATCTATTGTTAATACAAGCTACTGTGTTTTAGTTAAGCCAAAAAAATGTGGACAAAAGTTCGCGGCCTCAGATGTTGTTTGTTCATTTTCCATTAATTTTTTTCTAAACAACTTTTAGTATGTAGAAGAGCTATAACAAATGCACAATTTGACTCTTGTTTGAAATACGTTGTGGCACTTATCAAGCTGTTTCACAGTTCTGATTTTTTCCAACTCCTTATCATTATAACTAAAGCTGCAAACGTTTAACGTGGAATTTCTCGGTTGTTCAAAAAGTGGAGTTGGAACAAACAAGAACTAAGGTTGTGAGTTGACAACGAAACAAACCAAAATACTGTTGTGTTTCTCATTTGCAGTTGGTTTTAGATCTTCATTTTAGGATCTCGGCTGCTCTTGCCAGTTACACTTCGCTTTCGTTGTATTTTGTTTATTTTCTTGTTAATGCTATTGTGTGTTTTTGTGCTTGGAATTTTGTTTATTTTGCCCCGTGCAGCGGCCTGTTCGGCCTGCTCTTCTCGAATTTCCAACTCCCAAAATATCTTTAACGCGCGTAACGTGCACACGGGCCCTCCGAGTTTTCTTTCGTCCTTATCCAAGAAGACTAAGTGCACGATCCTACCTACCTACCATAGGATCAGGGACAGTGATTTTCCGCCCAAATTCCAACATGCCAGCACCGACCGGGAATTGAATCCAATTCCCAACTCTGCAATTTTTTTTCTCTTTTTTTTATTAAAGCAGTATTTTTAAGAAGTTTTTTTTTTGTAGACTACAATTATAGTCATGCGTATTTATCTGTTGTTGTTTTTTTTCTTTCTGACACGCGCCTCCCTTCACAACTATCCGCATCTCCTCCCTTCACAACTATCCGCATCTCCGATAGAATTCCTCCTTCCCTGTCATTATTTTCAAAATGTTCAATGATTACAACTTTTTAACACTTTTTTTAGGGGGAGAGGGGTGGTGGGGAAGGAATTTTGCTCCTGGCGAATATGTTGAGACGGCGTGTTGACATACCTTCATTAACAAAATTAATTAACAATGTATTTTGTAGTAATTATTACTGTATGTGACCGTTCAGAGCCTGTATCCTACGTGAATCCGACTATGTAAGGCTGACTTCAAGTTTGCTAATAGGAATAACATCATTTCTAGTAAAAAAAATCCGCAGGTTAGGAAGTCACACCGCCGTTGGTTTGATGTAGGAAATCCGCCCTTACGGTGAGCCTACCAACCTCAAAGAAATCCAATACAAATCTTGGTCGGATTGACATAGGGATTCTGGCTGGATTGTTATCGTTGTTGTTGTTGTTGTTTGTGTGGTTGTCATGGTTGCATTGCTGTCATATTTAATATTATTTGCCGCTGCTGATGTTATCATTAATGTGATTGTGGATGTTCAAATTGTTATTGTTGCTGTTGTAGTAGTGGTAGTTGTCTTTGGCGTTATTATTGCTGTTGTTGTTGTCGTGGCTGCTGTTGTTATGTTATTGTTATCATTTTTGTTCTCGTTGTTGTTGTTTTCGTAAGTATATGATATCAGCCCTGTTATTGTCTGTACATTATTCATTCACATTTAAACCAGTGGGTGAAAATTTGAAAATTAGAAAGCAACAATTTTGCCGCTGTTTTCACGTAATTAATTAATATCTCTTTTTTTTTTTTTTTCTTTTTACCATGCATAACGACCATAACCAAAAAATGTTGAGAATAAATATTAATTATACATGAGACATGAAATAATATTGTCTTGTTTTCATGCGAGCGAAGGAGGGGCCTACTGCCTTAGGCTGGTGTTCCTCCAGAAACTGAGATCTTTGACGTGTATAAATGTGGGAATGCGCATTTTTGTTCCGTGTACAAAATGAAACGTGTAGATTTGTGTATGTTTTTGACATATTGATGCCGAACCGGCTGTTACTACGGGACAAATGCAGTCGAATTACAAAGGGGAATAGAGAAAATACTTAGTTGTGTTCACTGTTGAGCTGTAGCAGAGAGTATAGATGTATAGAGAGATCTCACTTCGGCCGAATCGCGAAAGTAGGTCGCTGCGGTAAACAAGAAATTGAAGAATTGAGAGAGACCTTCTTCACTAAACATAGTGTGCATATCTGTTTACTGTGGTTTGTTCATATGTTTGGGCTGACTGAAAATATTTAGAGCTGTTTGTAAACTTTTGCGCCCCGTGGAAATGCACAAACCGGTTTTGTTTACCACAGCGACCTACTTTCCACTCCATGCCAACAGTGGTTCCGCGGAGCCTCCCGTGTCTCGCAGTGCAAATCGACCAATAGTGAAACCTGTCTATACATACATACTCTCTGGCTATAGTTTATAATGTAAAAATACCACTGTCCTTAAACAACAGTCAGTGTGGAATGTGTCAATGTTATAACTTAAATTAAATTGCCTTTTGTTTTAACTTTGTCTGTCTAATCTGTGTCTATTCCTACATGAGTCACCGAAATTTACAAATTAATTCGGAGCTGTCAGAATTCCGCGGATCTGCCAAAATCCGGCATGCAGGAAGTTCCGGACGACATCCGTTTTGAAATATCAGTTTTTTCAATATCCATCTACAGCCAAGTACATTGTATCTTGAACAGAACTGTAACCAATGACATGCATTTTAAAATAATCCATCCATCTGCAAAACAGCAAGAATTGTCAAGTCAATTGGTGTCTTGTTTGCTATCATTGTATGCTCAAATGAGAGAATGTCACTGGACAAAAGCAAACTTGTATGTGTATGAATTACAGCATTGCGCTCGGCCAAGTTCAGGAATGGGTATCATTGAGTGCCCTGATTTAATGCAGGAATGCCCGCTATTCTGTGTGAAAAAAAAAAAAACCGAAAGAAAGAAAGAAAACATATTTTCAGTTTGTCCAATACTGAAGCTGTGTTTTCATTTGCACGGAAACGGAAATGGCAGTAAAAACATTAAACAAACCTTCAAGAAGTGAACAAGAAAGAATATTTTCATCGGCTCATCCTTACATTATGGAAATATTTTTTCTTTTATTATTTGGGGGATTTTTTAAATTTTATTTCCGTTGTTGTTTCCGTTTCGTTATAATTATATGAAATCACAACTTTAATATTTCTTGAATGAATGAATGAAATAATTACCCGAGACACAGCATAGCGAGACGGTTCAATTCGTCAAATTCCCATCCGTCCTTCGACTTGCGCGCGTATCATCCATGTCAGCAAGGCAACAATTCACACCATATCCCTTCATAATTGAACGAGAAAGCCTCGTACCACAGAGCTCTGTGAGTAGTACTCACCGTGTTTATACGCGCGCAAGTTGTGGACACACAGTGAAAGAAGGAATGGCCCGCCTCGGTATTCTGTCTCGGTAATTTACCCTGCTGTTTAATCTTGGGTCTGTTCTAATTTAAGTCCTACCTGACATTCAGGAGTTTAAGGAAATTTACCAGTGAGTTACTATTTGTGATGTGCGCCACGGGCGAAAAGAAACTAATTTTCAGAAATATTACTGTAAGTTCGAATAACATACCCTCACAGCCAGCACCCTTACGTCCTTGTGACGTTGATTTTTAAAGTATTTTTGTAGGTTCGGAAGGATCATGATGGGGGGGGGGGGGGGGAGAGGGGGGTGCGGTTATCTATATCAAAACAACATAGTTACGGTGTCGTTATCAGCGGATGTACATAGAAAAGATGTCATTGCCCCGTGCAAACTTGATGTCAGTTCTATATATCTGGTTTCCTCAGGGTTGCTAGCTGAGACATTGTTTAAATCTTGGTCTATTGCTGACCATCTCATGGAACCCAGTAAGTGTATACGCATAGCAGTAAGGTCAACTCCTTTTCATTTCTTTGATTAATTTATTATATTTTGTAAATACTTTGCGAAGTTCTAGAGAAAAATGTTATTTCCGCTACTGATTTAAGAGGGGGAACAATTTCAACTGTTTGTGTAGATGAGATAATTATGAAAAATGTCTTGGGCCAGGATCCTATGGAAATCCGGTGCGTAAAATTGATATCAAGTTTGCACATAGTAATGGGATCGATCCTACATAGATCCAATGGTTACGACATTGCACCGCCGTCGGATTGATGTAGAGAATCCGCCCAAACGGTAATTCTACCAACCCTATGGAAATCCTACTATAGGATTGACATCGTTTGTGTATGGTAATAACTCGTTCTTACATAGATCTGCTGGTTACGACATAAGTCTGACGTCGGAATGACGTAGGGGTCCCATCCCCTAGGGATTCCTTATACCAATCCTACAGAAATCCTATACAAATTTACTTCCGATTGACGTAGGAATGCCAGCTGGGAAATTGTTGACCTTAAAATTGTAGAAATGAATTTTCTCACTTCCACTATTATTTTGTGACTTTTCGCTCTGTGGTCTTCATTAATTTTTTTTTTATTCTCTATCTCCGGTATAATTACGTCCTTCGCATTTACGCGGTTTCGTGAGAGGGCCAGCGCTGTTCTCTTCTTTTGCAGTCCTAGCTGTGGTATTATCAGGACTTAGTGGGCGGTTCATAATGTTTTAAAGCTCTTGTTAGGGGAGCGTAGTCTGATTACAAAGCTGAACAGAGAAAATACTGTGTTCGTCTCAATAGAATGACAAAGTTCGATCTCCATGTTTTGACTAAACTACACATTACTTCCACAGGCCTTCTCCATGGTGTGCCAAAATATCAAGCGGGTTCGGTGCGTAATTTGAAAGTATTACCCGAGACACAGAATACCGAGGCGGACCATTCCTTCTTTCACTATATCATGTCCACAACTTGTGCGCGTATAAACTCGGTGAGAACTACCCACAGAGCTCTGTGGTACTAGTCCTTTTCGTTTAGTTATGAAGGGGGTGTAGTGCGAATTGTTGCACTGTTGACATGGCTGGTACGCGCACAAGCCGGCGGACGGAAGATGATGAACTGGTCCGTCTCGATATCCTGTGTCTCGGGTATTATTTAAGAGAGAACAACACGTGAGTCTTCAAAAGGTAGGAGTGCATGCAACCTCAACCATCAATCTCTCAGAAGTTGACGGAAGGGAGATAAAACCTTGTCAGTCTAAGCGGACGAGTTGTGTTCCCTGTTCAGCTATTGCTTAATAGTATGTAAAATATACGGTCCTCTAACGAAAACCATGTTTTAATCTCTTCTTGCAGACAGCAAATTGTATCATGTAAATATTGTTACCTGTTTATGTGTGTTAAGTATGTGTGTGTGAATGCTATTATATAGATCTTAGTGCTCCATAAGTAGTAACTATCATACTATACTATATAGATTTAGCATCTTCGAAATGAATGAAGTTTTCACATGCTTTGTGGATGTGTTTGAATGAATGGAACGAGAAAAAGAGAAGTAAAGAGGAAAGAATGGATGAAAGAATAAACAGATGGATAAATGACAACAGAAAGTAAGAAAAAACGGAAATAATCAGCAAAGAAAGAGAGAAGGTAAGAAAGATATTAACTGTGAAGAAGAGAATGAAAAGGAAAACTAAAAGAAAGAAAGACAGAAAGAATAGGAAAGAAAAAGTGAAGGAATGAAAGAAAGAAAGGGAGAAAGAAATAATGAAGGAAAGAAAGACAGAAGAAACAAAGAACGAAAAACGGCAACAGAGAAAGACAAGTTCATACATCCTGTATAATAAATACAAAACGGTTCTGTCGCTAGGAAAACAGGATTAAAAGAGAGAGAGAGAGAGAGAGAGAGAGAGAGAGAAAGTACACAAAAGGGATCAAAAGAAAAATGTGTTTACAGCAGAAAAGAAAAGACGAGAGAGACACATTGATGAACAGAGTGTACAATACCGTAGCAAATGCTTCAAACTGTAAACCTCTTTATTTTTAACGACCTCATAAACTTTCTTCGCTGAACAACATGTAAATTGCTAAAATTTGTGCATGCATGCTGGTTTACAAAATAAACTTTACACATTTGTTTTCACAAGTCATGACTTTTGTATTTTGTGGATGGATGGATGGATGAGCGGGTGGGCATGTGGGTGAATGGGTCGGTGTTTGTATGAGTGGGTGGACAGATGGATGATTGGATGGATGGATGGATGGACGGATGGTTGGATGAACAGATCCATGGATACGTGGATGGATGGGTGGATAGATGGATGTATGGTTGGATGGACGATTGGATGAAAGGATGCATGGTTAGATGCATGGATGGATGGATGAACGGATGGATGGGCTGATAATTGGATGGATGGATGGATGGGTGGATGATGGATGGATGGGTGGATGGACGGGTGGATGGATGGATTGATGGAGAAGTGGATGGATGGATGGATGGATACAGATGTACATACATTCGTAATTCGTAATAAAGCACATTTACGTGAGATCACAGAACAAGTAAACACAGCCCCATACATACACAAAATAATAGTGAACACATAAACATACAGATACAAATACAAAGATCATTAAAAACTTACATGGGATTATACACTTAATTAACTATTTATCATTATACACACATCACAAGGCAAAACCTACAACAACATTACATAAAATAATTATATTTACGGTGACCCCCTCAGAATCAGGACCTACTATATAGCAACCACAAATGGAAATTTTTACCCGGCCCTATCCGTGAGGAATAATTATCTGTTCATTATCAGTTTTGGGTAATTAAAGTGGATGTGCATAACTTTGCCCGTTCATTTATGTTTATTTTGTTTGTTGTTCTTTGTTTGTGTAACAGGCACGGGTAAACCGAGCGGGTCTCTCTCTCTATAATAGCTATCTAATCTGACACCAAATAATGTAACACAGGACGAGACGAGCGGGGCTCTCTACACAGTCAAACATACAAACAAAACTATCAGGTTTTGAGAGGACAATTTTATTAAAAGGAAAAGAAAATAACAAATCAAATAATAAACACAATACAATAAACAGTACAATAAACAAGACAATAAACCACAATACAATAAACAAGACATTACGATAAACCCAACGATACAATAAACACATGACAATACAATAAACCACAATAAACCACAATAAACCACAATAAACAAGACAATACAATACAACAAACAAGACAATAGTCAATAAACCCCACAAGAGTACGATAAACACATGACAATACAATAAACCACAATAAAGAACAATAAACCCAACCGATAGGCGCGCTGAAGAAGAACAAAAAACAGGAATTAACAGCACGCCTCATCAGTTAATCATTACATCATGCTAAAACAAGAGAATGCATCAAAAGAAAACATAAAAGTTAATAATAACCATATTCACATTGTAAACTAATATATGGGGAAGGTCTAGTATGTCTATCAAACAGTAACGCATAACTTACATTGTGAGCACTACAGGGGAGATAACTCGAGTATAAGATGCAAGCCTACCAAGTAACATGTTTACTTCCCTTGGCTTAACTACAGGCTGACATAGGGCTATCCCACACGTTATAATTCTTCTATTATAACAACGGCCATTATTCTAGATCAGGAAGAAAACTTAATTTGATTCCAGACAATATAACATTAAGCCTTACATGTGTATACGCGCACCCTGTACGCCGCGCACCCTGTACGCATCAAATCTATCCTAGTTATGGAATGAGCTGGAGTTAAACTAACTACAATAAAATACAGTCTGCTGAGTCTACACACTCATACCACAGAACTGCCCGTGCTAGGTGGCTCAATAAAAGACAATCCCGTCTGCTTACTTAGCCCACCCACGCACAACGTAGTATCCCTTAATTAACAATTACCATCATAATTAGCAGAGGATAGCAATAGCCAACTGGATCTACTCATTAAGTCAAAATTAATTAACTTAGGCCCCATTAGCCAACCCAGCTCCATTCCGCACATGCTAGATTATTAATATTACACAACACCCTAGTCCATACTGCCACAGACTTATCTCAACTCAGAGCCAAACTTATCCCTTTCCTATCCTCTGGATATAATACCAAACTCCTTACTCATAAAGTCATAGGAGTATCTCTAGGTGGACCAACCCACATGATAAATCAACACCTAAGTCTCAACCAACAATAGCAAGTTATAGTCTCCCACTACAAGAGTACAAGTGATATGATAATCATGGCATAAAGCCAAACCCAACTACATGGTACAACTACAAGACTGTATTACCTCCAACAATACTGATATACTTAAAACAGTCCCACATATTCAGTGAACATAATTATATAATGCAACAAGATAATATCATAATAATGATGACATATATATATCATAGGTCTACTGGGCAGCCACACCCACAACTCTGATTGAGTTAAGTCAATGCATCTGATCTCTTCATTACAACAGAGTCCAATTACATCTGTCAGTGTGTCAAAAGAACAGACAATGAGCACCTACAAAGGATGCCATAAAAATATGACACCTGATGCATAGACAATGCATCCATACACCTAGCATAGGCCTTTCCCTTCAGGATTCATCTTATCAACAACCAAAGTTCAAGGTTCGACCCTCAAAAGCTTCTAAGTCCGACCTAACCAGTACAAATTGAAGAAAATCAACTTAACACCTATTTAGAGAACATACTAATTCAAAGAGGCATTATAATAAACATATAAATTAAGAAATTAAAGTAAATAATCATCATCCTTTAGTATAATTCCGATATTCGACATCCCAAATGCTGTTTAAGTGTGGTAGCTACTGTAAACAGTCAGCCAGGTTTGTTATTGTTGTTTAGGTCAAGCTTCCGTTTCCGGAAGCTATTAGCTAACCAATCCCGGTCTTGATTTGACCCGCTTGACCAGAAGTCATGTGATCATGCCTGCTGGCGTCTGCTGTGACCTACTCACGCACTTGCAAACCCCCGCACCTCTCTCTCTCCATCTTAACTGGTCTGCTCATTATCATAAAGCTCACAATGAACACGGTATCAACAAAATGCAACGAACAGGCACACAAGACAAATCTACACATACATCATAGTCACAATGCTGATTTAAAGGAACCTAGAAATAATCATCATCCAACAATAACCTTACAAACCCACAAAAGAACTAAAGTAAAGAAATAACTTGGTTAAAATTCTTGCTCGTTACTCTCTCTCTCTCTCTCCTTTAAGAAGGACACTTTGAGCTTGAATGGCACCAACTGAAGATTAAGAATAACGATCTAGATCTGTCTATCTCTGATCCATAAGAAGGACACTTTGAGCTTGAATGGCACCAACTGCAGATTAAGAATAACGATCTAGATCTGTCTATCTCTGATGCAAGTAGCGGGACTTAGACCACACCCTCCAGTAGTACTATTTGTTAGCACTTCACATAAAATCCGTCTGTCATAAATTACAGTTAAATGTTTCCATTTAATTACATGAACTAATCATGCGCGCTAGCGTTGATAGCATTTTAGAACCTTACACTCTTTCTCTGCAGGATACTGATAGATACTAAGATGGACACTTAGTAAGATAAACTTTACCATAGATTGTTAGCTGCTAGCCTGATTGCCTAACCAATCTGAACAAAGTTTGTCAAACTTCCAAGTATAATCCAATCATTATTATTTCACATCATCTAATATTATTAAATACCAGAACTAAATTAATGGGTACAACTTACGTGAATTAACCAAATGAATTCACACTTGATCTACATCATCAGAGCTGGCACTTCACAAATCTTGAAATATAAATTATACAACTTCTTTTACTTTTATGTTAGTCTGGACACAATGACACGTCCTGCTGTCTTGAAGACTTGGGTGGAACTGACTGACCCACGCTATCATCTAAGCGTCACCCAAACACGCACAACCCATTTACTCCTTACAGTTCACTAAGTGCAAATTCTAATAAAACATTAAAACAAATTAAAACATTTTTAAAGAACTACCCTCTTGCTCGTGTATGTTCCAAATACACTATCTTAATAAAATATTATCTAACAAGATAAAAACTAAACAAAACTTACAAAGTAGTGATACATAACAAGGTTCTACTTCTGGCACCAGGGATGGTCACTTAAACTGACCAATCCCGGACAATACAGACAACGCTAAGACTATGGTTTAAAATTGACGCATTGAGTACATCAGTTGGCAATGTTACTCAACACTTGCATGACTCATCTCAGCGCGTGATAAACAATAAGGGGAGATTATCTATGGTTTCTGTGTGGTTACTTCCCCTTGACCACATCTAGTGGTCCAGCTGGTCAAAATAACGGGTTTATCTCCCTTCCACTGCAGCAAGCTCTGTTCTCAGCCCTTGTAATGGTTCACCCCATTACATTTGTTTTTAGATAAGTCTTACTGCACTCCCTTTGCGCGCTGGTGCCGTATGCGCCTCGTCAGCATTCATGAAATTGCAATTATTTGCGCACACGTCAGTGTGTTTCACTGCTGGATTTGGTGTAAAAGAAATTAACACTAAATTCATAATAATATGAGGTCTGCTGTGTCACCTGTGTTGTTCTGGTTGTCTGCGCTGTCTAACGTACCTGGTCGTGTATCTCCCGATGCTACGTCTTTTAGGAGGCATTCTCGAGCTACGCCTTTAAGGAGGCATGACGGCATGGTAGTGATCACAACACAATGAAATTTCGACAACGGAAGTGGAAAATTATGTAGGCGGAAGTGGGCTATTATTAGAAACATACATCAATATCTAGCTAAGATATCGTAAATTTCGGATCAAACGCTCTCGTGAATTTAGTCTTTCATTATAACCGCATTTACCGATTAACTCAGAAATAACAAACGGTTTTGTTTGTGCATAGCGATAGGAACAGTGTTCGCTATCCCATAATTCTTTGTGCCAAATTTCAGGTCGGTGTGTTGTGTAGTTTCCGAGTCCATAGGACTATTAGGGGTTTTGTTGTAGCTTTATTATATAGATATATAGATAGCAACTGGAATGTTATAATATAGCAACTGGAATGTTATAATATAGCAACTGGAATGTTATAATATAGCACCTGGTGTGAAACTGCATAATTCATGATGTTATAAATACATATCGCAATAAGAAAACTGCCCATATTATTTGAGTATCATAAAATATCTCATGATAATAATAGTTTTAACATCAATATAGAAACTTTTGAGGGTTTACGCCGATTTTCAGTATGACACAGTATCGCACATCAGAGACGAGGCCTACTCCCTCCCCCCACCTTCCCCCCCCCCCTATTGTGTGAACGCAGGGTCGGACAGAAACACATCTCGCTAGTTTATTCAAAGGAAGTTCAAGTCTCAGTCAAAAACGATGCAAAAGAAGACTTGACTCGTTGCCGTAACTCGCCTTTGATATGGAAAGGAATTTCACGGTCACCCGTGGATTCGAGATCAGATGAGCTTGTGTGTATAGGGTTGAGTGTTGTCTTTCTTCAATGAGACAAAACAACGTTTCTGGCGAAAGGGGTTCGAACCTTAAACCTGTTGCAAACAGGGTGAGGTACACATGAATGAGAATTCAGGTAAGCTCTCTTTTAAAGGGTTGAGTGTTGTCTTTCTTCAGTGAGTCAAGATAACGTCTCTGGCGAAAGGGTTTCGAACCTCAAACCTGTTGCAATAAGGTGGGGTACTCATGAACGAGAGATCAGATGAACTCAAGTGTTCAGGCTTGAGTGTTGTTTCCCTCTGGTGAGATAAGACAAAGACTCTGACGAGAGGGGTTCAGGATTACTCATGAATGATTGATCAGATGAACTCAAGTGTTCAGGCTTGAGTGTTGTTTCCCTCTGGTGAGATAAGACAAAGACTCTGACGAGAGGGGTTCAGGATTACTCATGAATGATTGATCAGATGAACTCAAGTGTTCAGGCTTGAGTGTTGTTTCCCTCTGGTGAGATAAGACAAAGACTCTGACGAGAGGGGTTCCAACCTCAAACCTGTTGCAACAGGGTGGATTACTCATGAATGATTGATCAGATGTCTCCCTCTGGTGAGATAAGACAAAGACTCTGACGAGAGGGGTTCAGGATTACTCATGAATGATTGATCAGATGAACTCAAGTGTTCAGGCTTGAGTGTTGTTTCCCTCTGGTGAGATAAGACAAAGACTCTGACGAGAGGGGTTCAGGATTACTCATGAATGATTGATCAGATGAACTCAAGTGTTCAGGCTGGAGTGTTGTTTCCCTCTGGTGAGATAAGACAAAGACTCTGACGAGAGGGGTTCCAACCTCAAACCTGTTGCAACAGGGTGGATTACTCATGAATGATTGATCAGATGAACTCAAGTGTTCAGGGTTGAGTGTTGTTTCCCTCTGGTGAGATAAGACAAAGACTCTGATGAGAGGGGTTCACGATTACTCATGAATGATTGATCAGATGAACTCAAGTGTTCAGGCTTGAGTGTTGTTTCCCTCTGGTGAGATAAGACAAAGACTCTGACGAGAGGGGTTCAGGATTACTCATGAATGATTGATCAGATGAACTCAAGTGTTCAGGCTTGAGTGTTGTTTCCCTCTGGTGAGATAAGACAAAGACTCTGACGAGAGGGGTTCCAACCTCAAACCTGTTGCAACAGGGTGGATTACTCATGAATGATTGATCAGATGTCTCCCTCTGGTGAGATAAGACAAAGACTCTGACGAGAGGGGTTCAGGATTACTCATGAATGATTGATCAGATGAACTCAAGTGTTCAGGCTTGAGTGTTGTTTCCCTCTGGTGAGATAAGACAAAGACTCTGACGAGAGGGGTTCCAACCTCAAACCTGTTGCAACAGGGTGGATTACTCATGAATGATTGATCAGATGAACTCAAGTGTTCAGGCTTGAGTGTTGTCTCCCTCTGGTCAGATAAGACAAAGACTCTGGCGAGAGGGGTTCGAACCTCAAACCTGTTGCAATAGGGTGGATTACTCATGAATAATTGATCAGATAAACTCAAGTGTTCAGGCTTGAGTGTCAGATAAGACAAAGACTCTGGCGAGAGGGGTTCCAACCTCAAACCTGTTGCAACAAGGTGGGGTACTCATGAATGAGAGATCAGATAAACTCAAGTGTTCAGGCTTGAGTGTTGTCTCTCTCTGGTCAGATAAGACAAAGACTCTGACGAGAGGGGTTCAAACCTCAAACCTGTTGCAACAGGATGGATTACTCATGAATGATTGATCAGATGAACTCAAGTGTTCAGGCTTGAGTGTTGTTTCCCACTGGTGAGATAAGTCGATGACTCTGACGAGAGGGGTTCGAATCTGGACGTGTTGCAATAAGGTGAGGTACTCATGAATGAGAGATCAGATGAACTCAAGTGTTCAGGCTTGAGTGTTGTCTCCCTCTGGTCAGATAAGACAAAGACTCTGATGAGAGGGGTTCGAATTTGGGACGTGTTGCATTAAGGGGAGGTAGTCATGAATGAGAGATCAGATGAACTCAAGTGTTCAGGCTTGAGTGTTGTCTCCCTCTGGTCAGATAAGACAAAGACTCTGATGAGAGGGGTTCGAATTTGGGACGTGTTGCATTAAGGGGAGGTACTCATGAATGAGAGATCAGATGAACTCAAGTGTTCAGGCTTGAGTGTTGTCTCCCTCTGGTCAGATAAGACAAAGACTCTGATGAGAGGGGTTCGAATTTGGGACGTATTGCATTAAGGGGAGGTACTCATGAATGAGAGATCAGATGAACTCAAGTGTTCAGGCTTGAATGTTGTCTCCCTCTGGTCAGATAAGACAAAGACTCTGATGAGAGGGGTTCGAATTTGGGACGTATTGCATTAAGGGGAGGTACTCATGAATGAGAGATCAGATGAACTCAAGTGTTCAGGCTTGAATGTTGTCTCCCTCTGGTCAGATAAGACAAAGACTCTGATGAGAGGGGTTCGAATTTGGGACGTATTGCATTAAGGGGAGGTACTCATGAATGAGAGATCAGATGAACTCAAGTGTTCAGGCTTGAATGTTGTCTCCCTCTGGTCAGATAAGACAAAGACTCTGATGAGAGGGGTTCGAATTTGGGACGTATTGCATTAAGGGGAGGTACTCATGAATGAGAGATCAGATGAACTCAAGTGTTCAGGCTTGAATGTTGTCTCCCTCTGGTCAGATAAGACAAAGACTCTGATGAGAGGGGTTCGAATTTGGGACGTATTGCATTAAGGGGAGGTACTCATGAATGAGAGATCAGATGAACTCAAGTGTTCAGGCTTGAATGTTGTCTCCCTCTGGTCAGATAAGACAAAGACTCTGATGAGAGGGGTTCGAATTTGGGACGTATTGCATTAAGGGGAGGTACTCATGAATGAGAGATCAGATGAACTCAAGTGTTCAGGCTTGAATGTTGTCTCCCTCTGGTCAGATAAGACAAAGACTCTGATGAGAGGGGTTCGAATTTGGGACGTATTGCATTAAGGGGAGGTACTCATGAATGAGAGATCAGATGAACTCAAGTGTTCAGGCTTGAATGTTGTCTCCCTGTGGTTACATAACACAATGACAAGGATGAGAGGGGTTCGAATCTGGGTCGGGTTGCAACAGGGTGAAATACCCGTGCAAGAAAGACCAGATGAAGACTAGTGTCCAAGGAAGTGTGTTGTTTCCCTCCAGTGAGACTTGACAAATGTCTCTGCCGCGAGGGATTCAAACCGCCGACCTGTTACAACAGAGTGGGGTGCCTGTGGATGTGAGACTAGATGAACATAAGTGTTCAAGATTAAATGTTGTTTCCCAACGGTGAGACTTTGCCAAATGCCTCCGGTAAAAAGGATTCGACCAGGGCACATGTTGCAACGGGGGGAAGGGGGGGGGGGTACCCGTGGAAAAGAGACCAGATGAATTCTTGTATGCAAGGGAGAGTGTTATCTCCCTCCAGACAGACCTGAAAAATGACTATGAAGAGAGGGATTCGAACCTGAGACATGTTGCCAGGCCAGACCAGAGGCAGTGAGAGCGGGGGAGGAGGTGGACCACTTGGCAGGTCCCCACAACTACACTTGTGACTTTTATGTAGAAAATGGTAAAGCTCTCATCTGGAAGAAAAGATGTCCCGACGGGGCCTATGGCTCATAAGTTACACCTGCTTTTCGCTATGCGGACGATTCAAACATTATCCCGCACGGTTTATTATAATTTTCTTAGTATATAATGAAAATGCAAATTAGACAAAAATGTGCAAGAGATATGATATAAAAGCATTGGTTAAGTATGATTTGTTATTGGAACGCTATATCAGTACTTGCAATAATAAAAAAGAAAAAAGACAGATTTTCCCTCGAGTGTGAGTAGAGAACGGCCAAGCTACAGGTTTGGTCCTACTGACCACACTGAGGACCAAAGTATGGCTGATGTACGGTCGCCATCCACTCCAGGTGGGTTTATTGTCTCACAATGGTAGAGATGGGCCAGATATGCAGAGCTGGATGTAAAGCCCCATCCTCGTCCAGGACAAAGGAAGTGAGGCTGAAATATGGTCGTGACCCATGTCAAATAGGTTTACTATCTGCCAAGAGATTGCAGGGTTAAATCTAATGACGCGCTGATTCAATTCTCTTTGTCTCGGGTTTTTGTGTAAGATTGTCTAGACAAATACGTCGACGAGAGAGATTCGAACATGCTGCCTATAACGTCAGTGTCAGGCATCCATGAGTGAGAGGCCAAATGAGTTCTTGTGAACAGGCCTTGAGTGTGGTCTCCCTCAGTGACATCGTTGACGAGAGGGATTTGAACCCGGGACTTCCTGCAAACAAGGTGAGGTATCAGTGGATGAGACACCAAATGAACTCGAGTGTACAAGGAAGCGTTTTATCCCCCTCCAGTCAGACTTGACCTCTGAGGAGATAGACATGTTGGAATCCCTCTCGTCACAAACATTGTCCCAAGCTCGGATTTGCCTGATATTTTACCTGTGCCTTTCTTTGGACTTACAGAAGTTTTTTTTTTTTTTTCGGATATGGAAACTTGAAACGGCGGAAAAGTACTTTTCTGAAATGGCTTTGTGTGGGTAAGAAAAGAAAGCGAAAACAGAAGCTCAAAAGCTTAACAGTGTGAAAAATAAAAGAAAAACAAAATGCAAAGTAGTCTACAGCGCAGGATTCGCAAGACGTCTACGCTAGCATCACCAACGCACATGTAGAACATTTCTGAGCTCTCATCTGGTTTAAGATGTTCGCTGTGATCCATGACTGTGGATCAGATGAGCTCCTGTACGCAAGGGTGAGTGTGACACCATCCTCAGCGATTACGCACGAATGTGATTGCTGTACGGGCGTCGTCCAGTTGTGCTGTCTCACAGCAGTAAAGACAACAGGTTTAGTCCTATTAGGCCATAAGGAAAAAGTACAGACCATCTCATCGGTGAAGCAAGCCTTGTTATGCACCCCACAGGATAAAAGTATGGTTTGTGGATATGACAGAGAATAGTAGTCATCGGTAACTGTACAAATTCGTTGTAAAAACACTGATTTTCACATCTTTAATGTGTAGGCGACTCTTTCTTGAAGGGACTGTCAATTTTGGAGGAATTTCAAGACTGCGTTTCTAAGTTATCAGTGCTCTACGATACTGGCATTATGTCAGACTTACATGCCCAAAAAACAACTGCCATTGTGACCCTCACCATGAAGGCTATCAGATACTATTATAGGAAAGGAAATGTGTCAGTAGGAAAATGTAATAATCCAATAGAATCATAATGGTATTATTACGTCACTGACCCAAATGACACGAAAGGAAACAGTTTTTTCTTAATATTTCAAAGGTTTCAAAAGTGACTCATGCCATCAGCGTAGAACACTGACAATTTATGAACTGTCCTTTTCGTAATGCGAACGAATCAAATATTTGATATCATACAATTTATTATCATTTTCTAATCACACCCTATTTATTATTATTTTCATATACAATGAAAATGCAGTTTACACAAAAATGTGCAAGATTTCAAATAACAATATTGTTTATTTATTTGTTATTGGAACTCTATATCAAAACCTGCACTCATAAAAGAAAAAAAGAGGCAGTTTGTGTACAGGACGGACAAACTCCAGATTTGGTCCAACTGTCAACACTGAGAACCAAAGCGTGGAGAAACACGATTGCAAACCCACCTCGAGGTGGGTTTACTGTCTCACACTGGTACAGCTGGGCCAGATATACAGATCTGGATGCGAAGACAATCCTCGTCGAAGACAAGGGAAGTGAGGCTGATATATGGTCATGACCCATGTCAACTAGGTTTACTATCTGCCAAGAGATTGCAGGGTTAAATCTAAAGACGCACTGATTCAAATCTCTTTGTCTCGGGGTTTAGAGTATAGTAAGATTGTCTAGACAAATAACATTGACGAGAGAGATTCGAACATGCGACCTATTACAACGAGGACCAGGCATCCCTGTGTGACAGGCCAAATGAGTTCTTGTGAACAGGGTTTGAGTTTTGCCCTCTCCAATGACATCACTGAGGAGAGAGATTTGAACCCAGGACTTCCTGCAAATAGGGTGAGGCATCAGTGGATGAGGCACCAAATGAACTCTAGAGTGCAATGAAAAGTGTTATCCCCCTCCAGAAAGACTTGGCCAATGTCTCTGAGGAGATCGACATGTTGGAATTCCTCTCGTCACAGACACTGTCCTATACAGCTCGGGTTTGCATATTTTACGGTTGCCTTCAGTTTGACTTACAGAAAGTCTTTTCTTTCCGGATATGGAATCTTGAAACGGCGGAAAAGTACTTTTCTGAAATGGCTTTGTGTGGGTAAGAAAAGAAAGTGAAAACAGAAGTACATAAGCTTAACAGTGTGAAAAATAAAAGAAAAACAAAAAGGTAAAGTGGTATACAGCCCAGGATTCGCAAGACGTCTACTCTGGCACCACCGACACACATGTAGAAAACTCCTGAGGTCTCATCTGGTTAAAGATGTTCGCTATGATCCATGACTGTGGATCAGATGAGCTCCTGCACGCAAAAGGTGAGTGTGACACCATCCTCAGCGATTACGCACGAATGTGATTGGTATAGGGGCGCCATCCAGTCGTGCTGTCTCACTGCAGTAAAGACAGCAGGTTTAGTCCTATTAGGCCATAAGAAAAAAGTACCGACCAGCTCATCTGTGAAGCAAGCTTTGTTATGCACCCCATAGGATAACATTATGGTTTATCGATAGAACAGAAAATTGTTGTCATTCGTAACTGTGCAGACTACTGTCTTGTAAAATACTGATTTTCACATCTTTAATGTGTAAGCGACACTTTCTTATAGGGACTGCCAATTTAGGATGAATTTTAAGACTGCATTTCTAAGTCATCATTGCTCTACGATAATGGCATATATGTCGGACATGCCCAAAGGCAACTGACGGTTAATTGTGACCCTCGCCGTGAAGGCTATCAGATAATATTATACAAAAGGAATGTGCCAGCACGAAAATGCAATAATCAAATAGAATCACAATGGCATACGTCACTCACCCAAATGACAGGAAAAGAAACCGTTTTCCTTAATATCCCAAAGGTTTCAAAAGTGACTCGTGCCATCAGCGTAGAACACTGGCGATAATTATATGAACTGTCCTTTTCGTAATGCGAACAAATCAAATATTTGATGTCACACACAATTTATGATCATTTTCTTATCACACACTAATTATTATCATTTTCATATACACAGAAAAATGCAATTTACATAAAAATGTGCAAGATTTCAAATAACAATAATGTTTATTTATTTGTTACTGGAACCCTGTATCAAAACCTGCACTCATAAAAGAAAAAAAGAGGCAGATTTTAACTCCCGGTTGAGTACAGGACGGACAAACCCCAGATTTGGTCCTACTGTCAACACTGAGGACCAAAGCGTGGAGAAACACGAGTGCAAACCCACCTCGAGGTGGGTTTACTGTCTCACACTGGTACAGCTAGGCCAGATATACAGATCTGGAAGCGAAGCCCATCATAGCCGAAGACAAAGGAAGTGAGGCTGATGTATGGTCGTGACCCATGTCAAGTAGGTTTACTATCTGCCAAGAGATTGCAGGGTTAAATCTAAAGACGCCCTGATTTAAGTCTCTTTGTCTCGTGTTTTAGTGTAATTTGTGAACTATGGGGTGTTACTAGATCTCGCACATTGGCGAGACCAAAGCACGACTGTCTCACTAGTTCGGGTGTGTCTTGAGACAGTCGGCGAGTTCAAATTCAAGTCTGTGACAAAACCGACGCCAAACAGTCTTCATTCAGTGTGTTATTAGACTTAAAAGTGGAGGGACTTTCACGGTTAGCCCGTGAGTGGTGAGAGACGAGATGAACTCCTGTGTGCAGGGTTACGTGCTGTCTTCCTCCAGTGAGCCAAGACAAGACAATGTCTCAGATGTGAGGGATTTGAACCAGGGGACTTCTTGCAACATGGTAAGATACTTGTGGATGTAAGACCAGATGGAGAGAAGTGGTTGAATGTTGTCTCCCTCCTGTGAGCTGAGACAATAAGACAAGACAATGTCTCGGATGAGAGGGATTTGAACCGGGCACCTGTTAAAGAAGGGTGAGATACCAGTGGATGTGAGACCAGACGAACTCAAGTGTTCAAGGCTGAATGTTGTCTCCCTACAGTGACATTATATCATTGACGAGAGGGGTTGGAACCCGGGACCCGTTACAGCAGGTTTGGGCATCAGTGGATCAGACAACAAATGAACTCGAGTGTACGAGGTTGAATGTTGTCTCCCTCCAGTGAGACTAGAAAAATATCATCGATGAGAGAGATTCGAACGTGCGACTTATTACATCAGGTTCAGACATCCATATGTGAGAGGCCAAATGAGTTATTGTCAACAGGGCTTGAGTGTTGTCTCCTTCCAGTGACATCATTAACAACAGGGATTTGAACCCGGGACTTATATGCAGACAGGCTGAGACATCAGTGGATGAGACACCAAATGAACTCGAGTGTACAAGGCGAAGCGTCGCTTCCCTCCATTGAGAAAGAAAGTGAAGCAGGAGCACTAAAGCTTAACACTGTAAGATGCCTTGTCTAAAGTTGTTGTTTTTTTTCACTTTATCGGTATCACAGGAACAAAGCTAAAGACATCAGCTACCAGCTGAGGGGCGTTACCATAAAACTCGCATTTTGTTACAACTGACTTTCTTCCCCTATAGTCTCCATAGTTTAAAAATGCAGTTTACACAAACATGTGCAAGATTTGAAATAACAATACTGATTACATTTTTGTTATTGGAACTCTATTATCAGAACCTGTACTCATCAAAGATAAAAAAGCAGATTTTTCCCTCCAGGGTGAGTAGAGGACAGACAAGCTACAGGTTTGGTCCTACTGACGACACTGAGGTCTAAATTGTGACTGATGTACGGTCGCCATCCACGTCAGGTGGGTTTACTGTCTCACAGCGTTACAGATAGCAGAGTTAAGGCTAACGACACACAGATTCAGGTCCGTTTCGTCACGGTTTTAGGGGTGTATCACACTAAGCCTGGAACGTCACAGACAGTTGCTGCCAGCAAAATGAACACCCAACAAATAATGGCTAAGGCTGACTGTGTCTGCGCGGGCTTAACAAGACGGGGATTTTCTGGATTTACCTAGAAAATTGAGATCGATTCTTATTTACTGTGCTTGAGAGCTGACTCCCTCCAGTGACACCACTGACGAGAAGGATTTGAATCCAATACTAAGTCTTGTTGTAAACAATTTGAGGCATCAGTGGATGAGACACCAAATGAACTCGAATGTACAAGGTAGAGTGTTATATCCCTCCATTGAGACCTGACAAAAGTCTCTGAGAAGACAAACATGTTCTAATCCCGCTCTTCAAAGACACTGTCCCATACGTCTCGGATTTGCCTGAAAATTTACAGGTGCCTTTCTCTTGACTTACGGAAGGTCCTTTTTTAGATTTGGGCACTTGAAATGGCGTGAAAGTACTTTTCTGAGTTTGCTTTGTGTCGCTCAATAAGAAAAGAAAGTGACAACAGAAGCACAAAAGCTTAACAGTGTAAAGAAAGAAAATAAAAAAACATTGCAAAAGACAGCTGATTCTTTAATTGCGAAGTGGCTTATACCCCACGATTCACAAGACCCTGGCATCACCAATACACCCATGACTGCTAGGCACAACTTTTCACAGTTCTTATCTTGTAAAAGATGTTCGCTGTAACCCGTGACTGTGGATCAGATGAGTTCTTGTATATACCAATGGATGTGACCCCATCCTCAGAGAGGACGGGAGAATGTGACTGATTTACGGTCGTCACCCAGTCGTGCTGTCTCACAACAGTAAACACAGCACGTAAAGTCCTATTAGGTCATGAGAAGCAAGTACCAATTCATCTCTGAGACAAGCATCGTTATGCACCCCGTAGGATAAAACGATCGGTTTTTAATGGAAAAGAGAAATGTTGACATTCGTAACAGCACATTTCTCATAAAAATAATTCTAATTTTTACATCATTAATGTGTGTACAAGAGTTGTCTTTTGGGTGAATTTTAAAACAGAATATATAATACCTGGATCGTCCTTTTAGTTATATGAACGTATAAAAAGAAAAAACAAATCGCAGACCAAAAGAGAAGACAGAAAATGGCCGATATTTCGGCAACAGCATTTTTCAAGAAACTAAACAACGAAAAAACAACAACAGCAAAAAATATGGAAAATTGAATAGATAAAACAATGGAACAATAAAAGATTTGAATAAGAAATATATAGAATCTATACAGAATATTTCTACTTAACCGAGTTCGTGCTTGGACAGCAGCACAGAAGCACGTTATGTGCTGTCTGCCTCCAGTGGGGTCAAGGCGGTGAGGCCAGACAATGTCTCTGATGAGATGGGTTTGAACTGAGGACCCCTTGCAATATGGTGAGACACCCGTGGATGTGAGGCCAGATGGTCTAGTGCACAAGATTAAGCATTGTCTCCCTCAGGTGAGACAAGACATCTCTGATGAGACGGATTTGAACCGGGTTCCTCTTGCAAAATGGTGAGATACCCGTGCATGTGGGACCAGATGAAGACTAGAGTTCAAGGTTGAATGTTGTCTCCCTCCGTTGAGTTAGGACATTGTCTTTGACGAGAGGGGTTGGAACCCAGTACTTGTTGCAGACAAGGTGAGGCATCAATGGATAACAGAGATCAGGTGAACTTCCAGGGATGAATGTTGTCTCCCGACGGTGAGCCAAGACAAATGTCTCCGGCAAATGAGATTGTACCAGTGGATAAGAGACCAGATGAATTCCAGTGTCCAAGGCAATGTGTTGTTTCTCTCCGGTTCTGAGAAGAGAGGTACATGTTCAAATCCCTCTGGTCAGAAATGACATTATGTTTTCATACAGCTCGGATGTGCCTGACATTTTGCAGGTGCCTCCCATTTGAAGTACGGAAGGGTCTTTTTTAGATTTGAAGTCTGAAAATGGCGGGGAAAGTACTTTTATGAGTATGCTTTGTGTCGCTAGACAAGAAAAGAGAGCGAAAACGGAAACACAGAAGCTTACCACCGTGAAAAATAAAAACAGTACGAGAATCGATTCATTCTTTAAAATCACAGTGGTCTACATTTTCACTCCAGGTTGAGTAGAGAACAGACAAGCTACAGGTTTGGTCCTGCTGTCGACATTGAGGACCAAATTGTGACTGATGTACGGTCGCCATCCACTTCAGGTGGGTTTATTGTCTCACAGCGGTAAAGTCTGTTCTGTCTCAGTTCTGGTGTAAGTGTTTAGCTCTTTATTTTAGGAGGTTCGCTGCTCTTGGTATTTACACTTCATTTTTCCTTGTTTTTTTTGTTTTTTTTTCCTTGTTATATTAGGGATTCAGATTTTAGAATTTTGCCCGGGCAGCGGCCTGTTCTACCTGCTCTTCACGATTTCCAACTGCCGATGTATCTTTAACGTGCGCACGGGCCCTCCGAATTGTTCGTCCTTATCCGAGAAGACTAGGTGCTCGATCCTACCTACCATAGGATCAGGGACAAGAAAATATGAATATAATCCCAGAATTCCAACATGCCGGCACCGACCGGGATTCGAACCCGGTACCCTCGGCACGAGAGGCGAGCATCTTGCCTCCCGACCACCGTGTCCCCCAGTTCTAGTGTAAGATTTGCACTTTGAAGTTAAATGGCGAGACTAAAACGAGTGTTTCTCAGTAGTTCGAGCATCTCAAAAGTGTCTTGTCTCAGCGGCCGAGTACAAGTTAAAGTGTAGGAAAACAGCAATGCCAAACAGACGTAATTCAATGCGCTGAATCTTAAATATGTGTAGTCCGACAAAATGAGGCACATTTCGGCACTACCTGATTCGAGGAAATCGTTAAAAGGCACCAGAGGGCCAAATTTGATCGATTTTGAGGTTTCAGTATTTTAAAAAAGTTTAACCTCTTTACTATTTCTTTTCCAGATGGTTATCCTATTTGAGAAGCGTAAATGCCTCAAAATTGAATTTGAATCCAGACACCATCAATAACTTTGACTAACAGCTGAAATTTTAAAGGCGTTTTTCTCAGAACTGGTTGTGTCTCTTCTTGTCTTTGAAAGGCCTTATATTCTCTGCTAATTAAATTACAGCGAAATAGTTTTACCAAATGAAAGGACTTTGAATAACCTATTTGGTGACCAATATCTCCATACCACCAATGCATGAAGTGCCTCGTTTTGTCGGGCGCCTACACGTATGCGGAGGATTTTTACAGTCAAGAAAAGGTGACTGATGGTGACACTATGGTGCAGTGAACAATTAATATGGGTGAGATTGAGGGATCAATACAGTCAATAAAATATGTCTGAAGATGGCAGATTGATATAGACGTAGAAGATGAAGAGCGAGGCTTGTGGAATTCATGCACAGTCAAGAAAAGCTGTCTAGAACAGGCCGATTAGTGCACAGTCAAGAAAACTTACTGGGAGAGGCGGATTGGTATGTCGCCAAGAAAGTGTGACTGGATATGATACAGTCATACAGTCAATAAAAGATGACTGGAGATGGCGAATTAATATGCAACACCTACAGTCACTGAGTGGCACGAAAAGAGTAATCGGTAAAAGATAAATGGGTTGGTATAATAGTAATGCCTCATGACTTGTTGTCAAAGTTACTGACAAAATAGTATAATTTCATGTTTAAAAATCTGTGAGGTTGCAGCAAGGCTTAGTAGAAACTTAAGGTATGTACATAAACAAAAGTTGTGCGCTGCAAAGCCTCACGCTGGGAACATTAAATGCTGCAATAATTAATAACAAAGGAAGGGAAAAGGAAAAAGAACACAAGCTTTCGGCCCTCAAAGGCACGCACACACACACACACACACACACACACACACACGCGCGCACACACACGCGCGCACACACATACACACACAAAGTTGAAACAGAATTTTTAAAAATTAAAATATTATCTGTAAATTACAGCCAATATTATTATTGCTATTTTTTGTCATAATTATCTTAACTTTTTTCAAGGCTTCTGCTAGACTGCTTAACATTGATATGCTTTAACACCAGGTAATATGGAAAACTTATAATATGGGAGTGAAAGTGGCAGTGCTTTTTTTTTTTACTTTTTTTTTTTTTTGTGCAGGGGCTATTTTGGTATGTGGCTGAACTACTTAACCCACAATTGTCAACCAGTGGCTCTTTTCTGAAATTTATCGTCTTTACTTTTATTGTTAGTGCCAACTCCACCTTGTGCACAACCGAGAAATTCGGCGTTAAACGTTCGTGACATTGGTACATGTATTCTGATAAGGAGTTAGAATAAATCGGAACTGTAAAACAGCTTTGTAGCCTAAGTGCCACAACGCCTTTTCAACAAGTGCCAAAGTATGCATTTGTTATATATCTTCTACATACTAAAATGGACATAGAACAAACAAGCTAAGGTCTGGTTATGCTGCCACGTTGCTAAAAAAAAAAGGTTGTAAACAGTTCACTAAATCTAATTCTAACACAGAAACATTGCAGGAAATTTACTGTCCAATCAAAATCCAATCTATCCACAAAGTCAAAAGTTTTGTTGTTTCTTGGCAAAATGTTTGTGTCTTTCTTGCATTATGGAATGTAGCATTATTTTGTATATTCCACTTGGCAATTCAGGGAGAATGCTGGAAGCTTTTCTGTTCAGGATTTGAAGAACCGAAGACTGGGCCGAAGGAAGGGGAGGGTCTCTGTGCCAAGGGCATTTGTTGCTCCGTTTCTGATTGTTTGCCACTTGCGTATCTGAAGACATCGTATTTTCACTCACTCGCTCAATGATTCCAAAACCCTTCAGAGTCGTGGGGCAATTCAGTGAGAAGCCAGGAAGCTTTTCGTTTCAGGATTTGAAGAAATGAGGTCTGTGCTTAGGGGGGATCTCTAGGCCGAGGGTATTTGTTGCTCCTTTTCTAGTGATTTCTACTTGCTTATTTGAAGATATCGGATATATCACTCACTGGTTGCCAACATTGCCCTCCAGAGTCGTGGGTGCACTGCATGGTGGAAGGCCACACCACCAGTCTCCATCTGTCACGGTTGTGTACACGTGTCTGGGTTTGGGCAAAGCTCCTTTCAGTCCACTTAATGATGTTGTCCTGCGTCCTACTCTTCCTTTGTCTTTCCCTTTGC